>JAOVVB010257269.1:0-19561 GCA_028570985.1 Heterobranchus longifilis
CCACTGCCTAGTCCCTGAAGGCAAAATCTTTAGTCAGACATTAGACTGAATCCATAATGCATAAACATGCCATTCTTTATAAACTACAATTATGCACTTGTATACATGATTTATTTTCCTAACATGGACTTTTCAATACACCTTATTTATCTGTCATGTATCCTAAGAAAGTATACAATCAAATTATAGAATTAAGTAAATAAGTAAATAAGACCAAAACGTCCCAAAGTGCTTCACAGTAATAACAAGACATAAAAAGACATAAAAGCTGAACATTAAAAACATGAAACATATTAAAATCTTGAACAAAAACACTAGAGGCTATACAAACACTCTATACAAATAGGGCAAGAAGTAAGCCCTGATCAGAGGACTTGAGGGTTTTACTTGTGCTTTACAGCTGCAGTATATATTAATGTACGCAGTAATGTTAACTTTGTCAGCTATTTTCAATCTTAGTCTTAGTCTTAGTAAATGTCTCTGTTTCATATTTAGTCAATCTTCCTATCTATCCTTTTTTTGTTTAGTCAAATTTTAGTTGACTGAAAGTCTGTGCATTTTAGTCTAGTTTTAGTCAATGAAAACGTAACATTTTAGCAATAAGATTATTATTAGTTAACCCTACAGTCAATCTAGTCTAGCTAAAACCATTATTTAATGGTTTAAGTACAAAATAATTTTATAATCTTAACATTTAAAATGGATCTTTTAATGTGATGTTTTCAGCTAATTATATTTATTTTTAACATCATAACTGCTGCATGTCCATATTTTTAACAGCAAGTGGACAATACAGTGTTTTAATATATATATACTGGGTGATTATTATGGTATGTCTTGATGCGTCTTTTCAGGTTTGTGGTCCCTCTTTTGGTTTAGGGGATTTTTATAGTAGCCTGGCTGCAACATTTTGAACCTCATCTAAACGATCTAGGTCAGTTTTCCTCATGCAGGTAAAACAGTAGTCTAGACAGGATAAAATAAACATGTAAATAATCATCTCCAGTGCTGTTTGGGGCCTGAACAAACCACATAATTTACACGCAGGTCAACACGCAAAGCCTAGTTCATGTGGTCACCTATTACGGTTTACCAGGAGATAAAAAAGATAACCATCAGACTTTCTCTCACCTTTAGAACAAAACAGCTTCAGTTTTGTCTGGATGTCATCATAAAAATGATCACCCATGTAATTTTTTACTTGATTTTAATTGAATGTTGTATGTTTTAAAGCGATTTGTAGTACAGACAATTTTGCGATATTATGTACTGTAGCTTAAACAAGAAATATAGTTAATTATATTTTTATACCTATTTTATTTATATTATTTGATATAATTTTAAAATTTCTTTATACCTACTTTATTACAGTATCTGCCCAGGAGGAAGCATGTACATAACAAACAAAATAGGACGCAAGAGAGAACCCTGAAGGACACCATAAAACAACGCTTGAGTTAATGAGACATAGTTTTGAGAGGTTACTTCTTTCATACTTCTTTCAGAGTAGTAAGACAAGAACCACTCCAGGGCTAATCCACAGACACCAACGCACTGTCGATTGTTGCTGTGGTCCACCCTATGAAAGGCAAACACCGAGGTCCAAAAATAACATCAAAACCTGCACAGTAACTGGATAGCACCCTTCGCCTCAAGTATAAAGAGGATGCGGCTAGGAGCATCAAGAGCTCAGGCATTAAGTGGTGGTGAATCACTCATTACAAATTTCAAGACACAACATGAACGTGAGATACATCTCTCAGGAACGTCATGAAATGGATTTCCATGGCCGAGCAGAACACTCATGCCTGAGATCACTATGCATGATACCAATGTTGGCTAGAGTGGTATAAAGCATCGACACTGAACACTGAAGCAGTGGAGCATCTGCAAGTCTGATGGACAAATCTGAGTTAGACAAATGACAGGAGAACACTATACATAGTGCTGACAGCAATGAATAACATATATGATATGGAAAAAGGAAAAATATATGAATATACACTCACTCACTCATCGTCATTACCGCTTAATCCTGCATTCAGGGTCGCAGGGGGCCTGAAGCCTATGCCAGGAGACTTAGGGCATGAGGCAGGGTACACCCTGGACAGGGTGCCAATCTATCGCAGGGCACACAGACATACACACACTCATTCACACACTACGGGCAATTTAAGAACACCTATTAACCTAACCTACATGTCTTTGGACTGTGAGAGGAAACCGGAGTACCCGGAGGAAACCCACCAAGCACGGGGAGAACATGCAAAATCCATGTACACTGAGACGGGAATCGAGCCTGGCTGGGAATCGAACCCGGACCCTGGAGGTGCAAGGCAGTGCTAACCACTACACCACTTACCAATATACACATATAGCAAAAATATAAATGTTTTATTAAAACAAACACAGTGATCTTCGTAAAAACAGTGCATTACAAAGTACAAGGTTTTTGTCCCATTACTGCAGTGCTTCCCTCACTTGGTTAAAAAAAGCGGTTTTGAGTCATTTAATCCCGACAACAGTTGTGCAACACTACATAAGAAAGGAAACGGAAGTCTGATAAAAAGAAAGAAAAACCTGATGTGTAAGTTGCTATATACAGTACATTTATAAACTATTATTCAGAATTATACAGAAAGATGAAATTATAAACACTGCTTTGTTGCACATAATATTTTATGTGATGATATAAAGTACATACATTGATAAAAAGGTTTTATAAAACTTTCATAAAACATGTGTCTGTGTGTGCGCTAATGGACAGGTTACTCTGAGTTTTGATTCAAGAAAAAGTGCCAGCACAAAACAAACAAACAAACAAAAATATATATTATCAAAGTTATATTACATTATTACAAAAGTCAGTAATAATAATAATAGTCTAGTAATAGACTAAAAAGGCTACCAAGCTGCTGGTTGTCATTGTGGAACTACTGATACACACATACTGGACGTGTTGGTCATTATTTATATACAAAACTAAATTTCAACAAAGGTATAAAACGCGTGATAAAAGTGATAAAGTGACATTGAATCTCATTCTGATCTTAGGACATGCGTGGTCTGACATTTCTTCTTCTATAAGTTACCATTAACTGTTTACACGGTTGCATCTTGTCATACAGTACAACATGTCGTTATATGTGTATAAAGACAGTACAAAGTAAAGTAAAGCTTGGAAGAACATAGACTGTTGGTTCCTTCAGTGTGTGCATGACTAGTGCAGTTAAGTTAATTTGTTAACTGGTTAATAACGCTAGTTCAAATTCCATTTTTGGAGGTACTGTACGACAGTAGGAACTTTCTAGTGTGACTAAACAGAGACACTGAAATGAAAGGACATTTTCAACAAAGGGCAATTCAGTTCCTTGAATGCATCCAGCAACTCCATGGACTTTTCCACTTCTTTAAGAATTCACACCTCCACAGGACATCATTATCTGTCACTATCCTGTCCATCTTTCCCAGAATGCCTTGCTCTCCACAGCATGGCTCCCTGGCACTGGGCATGTGCATCGTGACTTAAAAGGTTCTCCGTCTCCTTCATTATAAGCATCGAGGATGATCAGACGGTTTCTGTTTCTTAGAAGAACGTCTTGGCGATTGTTTGTCTGCAGTCATGATTCCACTTCGAAAGAAATCCCATCTCGGATGACGAAACGGCTTCGTGCTATGAGGCTTTGTTGGGTCCTTCTTTTCCATCCTGGAGCATATTTTCACTTAGGTCTAGGAGCTCGGACTGGATGTTGTAATAGATGCTTTCTCTGTAAAGCACAAAATAGGTTGAGTTAAGTATTTAGATAATTAATTAGGATTTCTTAGGCATAATTACTCATAACAAGCACACTGCAGTATCCCATGTTGGGAAAACACATGAAGCAAACACCACATGAGATCATTCAGGATATAATTAAATCTTGCTCTTGACTCATTTACAGTAGTTTGTGTAAGTTTTCACCCCCCCTCTCGTCCTTGCTGGTTTTATAAGTAAAAACTTAAATAGACTTCGTTTGGGATCATAGGTCATGAATCTACACAAAATACCTTGTAATGTTAAAGCAGAAGAAATCTAGGGTGTAATACAAAAATATAAATGATGTCATCTAAGTATTCCGCTACAATTTCACTGAAGTAATCACGAGGTGGGGTACTCCCTGGGCGGGGTTTCAAACCATCACAGGGCACACACATACACAGTCTCACACACACACACACACACACACACACACACACTATGGCCAATTTGGGAACGCCAGGCACCCAGAGGAAACCCATCGAGCACAGGGAGAACATGCAAACTCCAGCTGGGAGTTGAACCCGGACCCTGCTGGTGCATGGCTGCAGTGTTTGAAAAACTTACAACACTCTTCATCACCCTCTTGACCATGTTCGGAGCATCATGCTGAGAATTATCCTTGGCGTCTATGACTAACGCGTTGTGTTCTAGTGACTCATTGCACCAGAAATAATGAGGTGTTTCTTATGATTACGTCAAAGGAGGAATGCCTACCACTTACTAAAACTTTACTTATTTTCAGTTGTAAAACATTTCCAAACTATGTTGATTGTCCATTCCCCTTAAATACGAGAAGCGTTCAGGTCAACCTGGGACTTTTGATTGTGCAGAATAACAGAGCACAGTTCTGAGAGTGAAAATGACCTTTACTTCTCTATATAATCCCCTGCTACAGTAATGCACTTCTCTCAGCGAGTGAAGTGAGTTCCGAGTCACCTCAGGTGGGGTCGTCATTCACAGACGTACAGACTTCTTTAAAACGTTTGCAAAATTCAAATGTTTTGCTAAGAGTGCTTCATCAGAAATTCATCAGAAATTTCTTCGCCAAGTCCCGGTTTGACTTGAACGCCGCTCATATAATGAATGGGATATTTTGTGTAGCATATAATCCCAATGAAATTCAGCTCAGTTCCAGGTTATATCCAAAATTTCTAAAACTTCACCTCTGCAATACATTCACTTTGCACTTTCGTTTTCGTAACCATCTGCAATTCAACAGAAACATTATTACACGGAGTTAAAATAATTTGACCCAGGGGTACCGTAGAAATCATGCTCATATGACTTCCAGAGCTCTGCGTTTCTGAGTTTGTAATGTTGAAGCCTTTTGGGAATATGATTAAATCCAAAAAAGGATTCTGTTTTTTTTTTTTTTTGCTTGACATTAAACATTATCTGCTCTCGCTCACATCATTAGTCTGTTTTTTAATCCTGGTGAGTCCTGTGTGGGTGGACTTACGGTACCAGTCTCTACCAGATTTTTTTATGCATTTACCGAATGGTAGAACGCCGCTTACGTGATAGATGTTTTTTAAGGTGGCTGTGTTACTCTACGCAACACTAACAAGATTTATACTTTGATCAGGATCAGAACTGTAAATTTTTTTTAAAAAGACTTCAGTTTAGAAGCTACTCGATATACAACAGTGCTTTATTATGAGGAACATAGTCAAAGTGCTTCTGGGCTGCAACATGACTGTCTAGATAGCGTCAAAAACGACCATACATGCTGTTTACAGGACTGTTTTACACGTGATGCACTCTAATCATGAATGGCTGAGCAACTCATTTCCACAGAACTCTCTGTTTTATTCATATCAGCGTGATTAACTGCATTGTCTGTTTAACAGTTCACAGGAAGTTGCTCTGTATGACTTTGATTACTGCAGCATACAAACAAAACACACACACACAACCACTTTGATCATGCACAAACATCATGATTTTTCCAACAGCCTCCTCTCTTTTCAGCAAAGAACACCCCCCCCCCCAACACACACACACACACCCATCCTCCCCGCCTCGCTCTTTTTCTCCCACATGTTTTTGTGCAAAGGGGAAAAAAAAACCAGAAGAAAACCTCATACCCTAAGAGCAGTGCATGTGGGAGTGTGGAATCAGTCTTCGTTTCTGCAGTTTTGTTAGACTCGGGGTGTCTTTGATTTACTACGTCTTGCCGAATATCGCTTTTTCCATTTAGCACTGTGAAAAAGAGAGCAAACAGGAAACGTCAAATGTCTCAAATGAATCACTTGGAGGGAAAACACAGGCTGGCATTCAGTGGCTGAGAAAATGTATGGCAAGACTCTGTGCGATTCATTTATTACGTTTTTTTTTTTTGGGGGGGGGAGCCTTTTATTACTGTAAATTTATGAAAGAAAAAGCTCTTACACTCTGATGTAATAATGTTGATATTTTCCTTAGAATAAGATTTTTTTGGGAGTAAATCTGAAAGAAAAAGAAAAGGAAAAAAACAACAGTTAAGGCTTGTTAATTAAAGCAGATGATTCTCAAAATCTGACCTTAAGTAACCTGTTGATTCATTTTCTATAGCAACAGCTCTGATCCAGGTTTATAGTAATGCACACATTCTAACACGTTAACTAACTATGGTTTCTATGGTAACAGCTTACTCAGGACTTGTATGATGGATGTTTAACATAAACAGTTTTTTTTCATGTGAGTGCTGATATGATGGATTTTTTGTTCTTTCATTTTGTAGACACATATTTACTTAACACTTATGGAAGTCCCAACTATTGTCTTCTAAAGGCACGGTTCTCAAAAAGGTGTAGTCTGGGAATTCCAAGGGGTTTGAGACAGACAGATGTGTAATTTTAGTAACTTTTTTTTTTTACACTGATAATCAAGGAGATGATTGTTGGATTGGCAATTATTGCCTAGGTACAGCAATAATAATAATAATAATAATAAAAACAGGTCGCTGCTTTTATAAATTTAAGTCTAACTAGTAAAAATAATATGTACATAAATATTAATAATAATAATAATATGTACTGTACATGACACTTTCAAAATATAGACATAACAGCACATATTCACCTAACATGTAACTCATTTGTAACTCCAGTAACTCCAGTAACTCCTTAAAGCTATAGTTTGAGCATTCTGTATATTATTAGTGTAAAACGTCAACATGGTACGAGCTGACTAAAAGAAAGATTGTAGCTACATTTAGCGATGCTCAGAAGTCACAGTCATCCTCACAAGAAAAATCTGATACTAAAAGGCCGTCCCGTGTGGTCTGCTCTACCTGACTCAGTGCGGAGGCTGAAAGGTCGGAGTGGGACGTGTGTGGATATTATGTGTAGTGAGGTGTTATTTTTAGGTTTTAACCAATGTTACGTTAATCTACAGTATACTTACAGTCTGATGGAACTGCCTGATTCTGCCCAGGTGATTCACACTCATCTGCGGAGGTGTTCAGACTTGCTTGCCCTGTTAAAAAAGAAAAAAAGGTGTTTCAGTTTAAGACATATCATAGTTTGATAGCTTTCCTAATAATCTTATTGAACTCATGATAGAAGGAACAAGAATTGTGAATTAGAAAAAGATATTGCCTTTACGGAGTGGGAGAGAGGAAGAAAGTCCCTTGGAATTACAAAGAAAAATGTGTCATTTATCATTCATTCATTTTTAAGATCAATTATGGGGAAATTAGGATCATGGATCGTCGTGCATGAAACTGGAGAAAGGCTAAACTTGAATTAATGCTAATGACGAAGTAAAAAAAAAAAATGCTAATGAAAAGGTTATTACACACGACAAGCAAACCCAGCGTGGTTTCAAATCCCGTCTGATGGGAATCCCCAGGGAGCCAACACAGGTAGCCGGTTTCAGTTTTCACATATACAAGCGATCAAATGACGCTACCGTTAAAAATATTTGTCGTGTGCTAATGACGAGGCAGAAATTCTGTAGAAAGGACCTTAAATCATTGCTGGCTGATTACAATCTCGGCAAGAGGAACTAAAAATAAAGTGGCTCACCAAGGGGGAAAACGAAAAGAAAAAAAAAAAAATATATATATATATATATATATATAACAAGCGCTATTTTAATACTTGGGTAAAAAGATAAGAACACAGAACATGCAAACAAAGCAGAAGGAGTGATGAGTGTCTGGATCGGAATGATGCGTGAATGTACAATCGTATGAATAAACAAATAGAGACAAACCTTTTTTTCTCCTGTGCAGGAGCAGAAAGGCAAAGACTAAAAATATGCACATCACGATGATCACCGCGATGGCTACGTATCCTGACGTCGATTTACTCTTCTCTGGAATTTCATCTAAAGAACAATGAAAAGAAAAAGCAAAAAGAGCTGATGTGGCTTACCCACAATGACTATGGAAGAAATCAGAAAATTCATCTCTACTTGTTACTATGTACAAACACAGTGCAGTGTGGACTTCCAGCACAGTCCAGGGTCAAATACAGAGTCTTAAGCTTTAGCATTCATTAGCTATTACAAGATATTACCTGGAAATCACTAATATGGGTAAACAAATCAGTATCAAAGATCATTTAATGTCCAAAGGATCGGGTGGTTCTTTTTTTTTCTTCTTTGATTTGTTTTTTACTTCACAGAAAGTGCTGCGCTAGAAACATCGGCTTTTGCTAGTCAGATTAATTAGCATGCACCAAAGACACTCGCTCTACCTTCTACATCCCTTTATCGTGTATACACCCTGGACGGGGTGCCAATTCGTCGCATGGCACATGTACACACACACACACACACACACACACACACTACGGGCAATTTGAATGCCAATTAAAACGCCTCATCTGCATGTCTTTGGACTGTGGGAGGAAACCGGAGTACCCAGAGGAAACCCACCAAGCAATGGGGAGAACATGCAAACTCCATGTACACAGACCTGAGGTGGGAATCGAACCCATACTCTGGTATACCTCTTCGCTACCGTGCCACCACAACAAAGATGTTTGATCTTTTAAGAGTTAGAAATGAAAAATGATGCAGAGTAAAAAGCATAAATAAGGGTATACCACTTATTGTATGCTAAGGCAATAATCATCATTCAAAGACGCTGGTCAGACTTTTTTGATTTTTTGACATTTTTGATGTTTTGCCAAAGGTACGAAGATGCTGTTCTACCTCAGGCACTTTATTAGACAATCCTAACAACTACGGCCAAGATGTCCTTTAATCAGGAATTTCAATATTCATTTGTGCTTGTAATAATGAACTAAGCTAGCCAACTAGCACAACATCAATTACTACATTTTTAGCCTAGTTAATTAGGTTTATAGGCAACTAAATGAAAGGTTGGAGTATCTTTTATCTGTTATGTAAAATGTCAAGAAAAAAACTAAAACTAAAAGAGACTAATATATTTTCCATTTGGGATGGATGACTAGCGGGAAATCAGACTTTCCTATTATGGCTTACATTCTGCAAGAGATGAGATAAAAACCTGCCAATAACTTTTTTCCCTGCTTGAGTCAGATTGTGAGTTGCAACTATGTACTTGATGACTCAAATCATAAATTCGATGCCATGTCTGATAGTTCAGTACAGCTGTAAATCCAGAATGTAACAATTCATTACCATTATTTACTTTTATCATTGGTTTATTTCACATTATAGTAGAATGAGGAACAGGTACTGAACTGCTCCAGTTGTCGGAAAGTCAGTACTTTCTCCAGGATTTTATTTTTTCTTTGAGTGGTACTTTTAAATCTTTGTTGGAATGTTTATTTCATACAATAATTTTGGTTCGGGATCAGCCATAACATTAAAACCATTAACACTATCACCACCAAAAGTTTGGGTTCCTCTTGTGCCACCGGGGCGGCCCAGTCCCTTCGGGCCCCAGGGGCTCTAAGGTTTGTACTGTGGTGTCTGGCACCAGGACGTTAACAGAGGATCCTTTGGGTGCTTTTGGTTGCAGGTTGGGACGTCCGTGGATCGGATTGCGGCACATCCCATGAGTACTCGATCTAATTTGGATCTGGGGAGTTTGAAGACCGGGGCAGCAGCCTTGTTTTTTTTTTGCCTGTCAGGCTCTGGAGCCATTCTTTTCTGGCCAGCATTGACCTTTGTCTGCTGCATTGCCTTTTCTATAGGACCTGACTGAATGGGAGTATGGGTGGGTATTCATCACACTACATAACTTTCACTTTTGTACATAGCAACAACCGTAAAGTCATGTGGTCTATAACACATTTTTATTAAGAAGAAGATCCTGATCGCTTCTCTACCCAGTGGTTATGGTGTGGTCGTGGCATTAAGCCAACTTGCATTACATGAATTTCCAGCTAAATGCTTATCGGAGGAAAGACCATGCTTCATTTGGGACATTTTCTTGGTCTAGACTTGTCGTGTATACAGTTTTAGATTCCATGGATACACTAGTCTTGCACAATATATCCAAGAGGTTTTGGATATAGGATAAGTTAATTCTACCCTCTTCCTCGTGGATCTGATATTCCATCCATCCATCGAGGAAAACATCTGTAGTCCAATAGGACCGTGGAGACTACTTTAATTATTCCCATTTTATACAACCGTGGTAAGACCTCTGGTCAACATTCACACACTACGGGTAATTTGTGAAAGCCAGTTAGCCTAATCTGCATGTCTATGGGATAAAACATGTGAGAAAACCAGTGTACAAGGAGGAAACCCACCAAGCAAACAGACCCCGAGGCGGGAATCGAACCTCGCAAGGCGACAATGCTAACCACGGCACGCCTATGGAACTCTCTCTCTTTCTTTCTCTCTCCTCCATGAGCTAACACTCCCTGTTGTTTGTAGTAACAGATGTACATGACACCAGACGTTTGGCTAAACATATAAATACTGTCTTTTGCTTTTCATTAACAGAGACCGTTTCTCTCTTGGCGTCAGTAAGCTTATCAAAGCACAAAGAACAGACCAAGCGACTTTACAGAATGATAGAAAAACCTAAACTATAATCTTTCATAACATGATTTTTTTTTTTTTTGAAAAAAAGAAGAAAATCTGTTTAATGCTTACAGAAGACCTCTATGTATAAAAACAACCATTTTTGGGCATGTAAATGTGCATGTGTGTGAATGTGAATGTGTCCATTAATCAAAACTTTAGGTAAAGTCCCATTGTGATCAAATGAATATCCCACGCAACAAACCTCAAAACCTCTGTGGTTTAGTGTGTAGGCAGGTATATTTGTACTTTCACATGGCTTGGAAACACAGATTAGTCATAAATACATTTAACGAAATGATTTATATTTCCAGAACCATCATCTGTGGAAGACCTCCATTCGTGCTATTAGCATATCAGTTACCAGAACAACCACGGTAAGGACTAAGACAGACAACAGCACACAACAGGACTCGAATCAAATCGTACAACAGCACTCGAAATAAAAACGCACAACAGGACTCAAATTCAAACACTTAACAACACTCAACTCAAATCAAAACACTCAATCTGTTTCAACTCAAAACACTTGACTTGTCAAATGACACTCGACTCAAACTGTTCAACAGCACTCGAATCAAATGACTCAACGAGACGCCAACCGCTCAGTTGCTCTCAACTCAATTCTCTTAAGAGAATCAACTCAAATCACCCATTAAAACACCACTTAAACCTTTCAGCACAACTCAAAACAAATAAAAAAAACCCTTCATTTAATAACTCAACTCAGGTCACTCGATAGCATTTAGCTTAACATTAAATCGCTCATTATGAGTCAACACACTCCATGTACGGGCATTGGTGGCTCAGTGGGAGGTTTCTCGCCTGTCATGTGAAAGGAACAGGTCCAATTCCCACCCAATGCCCAAACCCCAGCCAATGGATACAGTGTTGGTCCCAAGCCCAGATAAAATGTTAGAGATACATCAGACATCTGGTGTAAAACCTGTGCCAAGTTGTTGTGCTTCACTCAATGCAACCAAAGCAACTCAATACAACCTGGCACACTTTACAGTAATGTCTGACTTAGGGTCTGACTAACCCTGTCCCACTACACATCTGTAACTGGATAAAGGATTACCTTACACACTGGATTTGGATTTGGCAACAACCTCTCCTCTTCTCTTAACCAAGCCCTTTAGCTCCATGATTATATTTGCAGATCACACCACCGTGGTTAGACTAATCACTGGTGGAGATGGGTCAGTCTCCAGGGAATGATTGTCAGATCCACTTTACATCATTTATGAGGACTGAGTGGAGACAGTCCTTAAAATTCTGCAGAACTCATCTCTGAGGAGTTAGCCTGGTTGACTAACAATACTTCCTGGGAATTCTCAGGAACAATTGCTGGCGTTGTTCTACTGTTCCTCCACTAACGCAGCATTTTTCATGGATGACATTTCCAGCTCTCACCACACCTGCAGAGCCAAAACAATTCTGAAAGCCTCCTCACATCCAGAACATCGCGTGTTAGACCTTCTGCCCCATGGAAAGTGCTAAAGGACCATCAAAAAAACTGGGAAATAGGGTAATTTCCTGCACCATAAACTGCAATAAGCCCTGAATGACCCTCGATGAGCAATATGCTGTCTGTCAGTTGAACAACCTGCTCACTATTAATTAGTGTTTACGCTGCACTTTTGCATTATTCCTTTCTTAATGTTGCTTGCTACTCGTAAAACCAATCTAGCTAGCTGCATTACATCACAAACACGACAAATGTTGCTGATGTCATCACACACACAGACACACCCACCTGGGATACTGAATGTAGCCGTCTGGCTCGCCTTGCTGCCATCAGTCCAATAGGAACAGGTGTAATTTTTGACGTCATGCGTTACGTACAATCGGCTGGTGACGACAAAGACGCCGTCGCTGTTTTCCACGTAGCTGCTCTCAGAGCGGTTTGTAAGTTCTGACTCCATGAGCTTGTCGTCACTCCAAGTCACACGGGCCAACGGCAGGCCTCGGGACTCGCAAGAGAGCTCCACTTTCTTGTCACTTAGCCTCCTGATGGTCTTCTTAATTGGTTTATATGGCGCTGGAGAAGGTAAAAGTATTAAAAGAACGGTTTGAAAAAATGCTTTTGGAGACATTTAAATAGAGAGTGCACATGAACAGACAAATGTTATCATGAAATTGTGCTTAGAGTTTGAGAAATCTTCTAAGTCATTCTACACCACAGTGAACTGTACAGGATTTTTTTTTTTTTCATTTATCTTTAGAATCAAAGCTTTGTGTGTTGAAAGTTTATTTAGCTAGCTAAGAGTAATGTAAGGAGTGTTGGCCAAAGAAGACTTCGACAGTTTCTGAGGCATGTCATGTCTTCATATCTTCATGGCAAACCCTGGTGTGGTTCGACCGTGATTCAACCCTGATTTCATGAAGTCACAGTAAGTGCACCGAACGTGCCGCCCTGCACTGTGATTTGCAAACTAGATACAGCTCACACATTTTGTCATATTTCCAAAATCCCTGTAATGAATAAACAGAGCATTCTTGTTCTTGATTATTAAGATTTTTTCTTTCTTTTTCTTAATCAATGAGAAACCCCGCGGTTCTGAAAAACGAGTCCAACACCGAAATGAAGTGCCAAAATGTGCAATTCCTTACATCTCCAACTCCAGTAGCCAATGACCCAAGGAGTTCAAAACTATACAGGCCTAACAGTGATCTCCTCCTTACTTCAGTCAATAATCTCAACCTGATAGTGTAGATTTGCATTGATTACAGCAATTTGGCAGACGCCCTAATCCAGATTGACTTACATTTTACCTGATTATACATCTGAGTAGATCAGGGTCTTGCTCAAGGGCCCAACATGGACAACTTGCCGTTTGTGATGGGGTTTGAATCTGGGACCATCTAGACCAGAGTCCAATGCCTTAACCACTGCACTACCCCTGCCCGCTTGTATCACAAGTAGTAGTAGTAGTACTGAACTTTTTTTTTTATTATTATTTGACTTTACTCTTCTATACCTCTGTTCTGTATATCACAATCTGCTGTCATTCAGAAGAGGTCGGGTTCCCTTTCGAATCAGGTTCCTCTCGAGTTTTCTTCCTCATACTTTCTCAGGGATTTTTTCCTCTCACCACTATTGTCGTTATGGATCTTTGCTACATCCGGATTTCTGTCAAGCTTCTTTGTTACAATTTGCTTTAGGCAAACCATCTAATAGATCAATCCATCCAGAGTATTTTAGTCAAACAGACATAACTCAAACTCATAAGTCAAAACCCATTAGGATAAGGTGGATGTTTAAGGCTGCCGGAACTAAACCAACCTCGGACGGTGAGCGTGGTCTGCTTGTAGTCGCCCTCTTCCTGGACCACGATGCATCGGTACGTTCCCGAGTCGTTCAGGCGGAGCTGCGAGAGCTCGATTACAGCCCGGAAGTTCTTCAGCTCCTCCTTTAAGATTCGCACTCGCCGCTGAAACTGCTCGTCTGTGAAGTCAGGGCTCTCGGAGCCCTGATACAGACGGTAGACGTTCACTGGCGGTAGAGGTTTGACCCGCTCCCATGTGACGGATATGCGCGAGACATCCGGGACGGACGAAAACCGGCATCCCATCATGATCTTATCGTGCAGCTCTCCATCATAGGAATCTTGCTCCGACTCCACAATGAAGACGGCTACGAGAGATCATTAACATTAACATTAAGGCCATTAACAAAACACAAGGGAAGGGAAAGCACAAAGCTTCATTTAAAAAGTAATGTACTTCAAAATGAATAGAACAATGAGTTCAACTAAGTGTGGTTTGAATACCATAGAAAATCAGAAGACAGAAATGGAGAAGAAGAAGAGGAAGAAGAATATGAAGAATGGCATATTTGTGATATTACTACATAATTCAATAAGTCTTATTTCACCACTGAATTAAAAGCAATGTGTATGTCATGTACATCGCCTACCCTGTAGACACGGCCATGTGACAAGGAGCAACGTGAATATTTCGCCCTTCATTGGTACCTGTATTGAAAAATCCCAAACACACACACACACACAAATATACACAACTCATCAGATGTCACAGAGTAACCTGGGAAAAGCCTGTTAGCGAAAAAGCAGCGCAAGAAAATATTTCGGTTCCTCTTTTTAATTTCCCACTGAAGCAGCTCAGCGAGTTTGCTGAATCATCGTTGATTATATCATAATTACAGGGCAAAAAGTCCACAGTGAGAACCTAGGAATTAAAGCTACTTGGACTGCCCTGGGTTCCACTGGTACACTTCATTTTCTGATATTATAAATTGAAATAGGTTTCCTAACAGGGCACCTGGCAAAAAAAATGTGCCACATCAGTTATTCAGGATCAGGTTTATCTGAAAAGCTTTAAAACTTGGCATGAAGTATAAAAAACACCAAGTCTGTTAAAACGCAAGATAACAAAAAGAAAACACAGTGTATGAAATATCTACAGTACTTTTCCCACCATCTTAACTACAAGTACAACAATAAACAATTTAACTAGACCAAGCAGGGCATTCTCACTTAGCTAGCAGAAAAAAGTCATCATTACTTTTATAACATGTCAATTTTACTACTATGAGAATATGGGAATAACATAGAACTCTCAAAATTACCATGTTATTACTAACTTTTTGTTCATAGAAACAACCGAAAACAACCATAAAACATGTGATCTGTGGTTTTTCTTTGCCCATGTGACCCTTTTTTTTTTTTTTTGCTCAGTCATGTTTATATAGCTTTAGTATAGAAGTTCATCATATGGCCTATTTTGTGCTAAAAAAAAAGATTAGTCAATCTATACTGCACAATGCTGAGCCCTATATAGGTTTTTTTTTTTTTTTTTAACTGTTGTGTTCTGAGCTTTAAGGGGTTCAGCAGCTGCTTAAACATCATGATATTAACAGGAACAAAGCTAAGGCAAGGGCAGAAAGTCAAGACAAACATTTCTGCATATTTAAGGTTTCTTGAGGCAGGGAATCAAAATTATCAGCGGTCCTGACTCAAAATTTTTTTAGGCTCCAAAGGGTGCAAAGGCTTTTTTTCCCCAGACTATCACACATATAGAGTACAGAACCCAAATGTTTTTAAAACCAAAAATGCATAAATCATAAACCATAAACCAAATACACACCAATAAAGAAATGCTTGATAATTTGTCACGCCTTAATCAGTCATGTACTGTATTACTATTATTAGTATTAGCATTATTATTATTATTGCTTTACACTGGTAAAGTCATGGGTATTACTCTAGATAAAGATAGGGTCATTATCTTGTCTGAGAGTTTGCAAAAACAATGTTTGCATTGCTTTCTCTTTTCTTATGCAAAGTTTGCCGAGAAGTAATTCCTTCTTCTTCTTCCGGAAAGCTGCATAAATGTTGTTGCATTGCAGCTCAGGTTAAAGTACTGTACATGTAAAACAAAAATGATTTGAGGTTTTCTCGGTCTCACTTTCATTTGCATGCTGACTTGACTCGACGTCAGCTTCCCTACGACTCTATTACGACGGCTATTGGACTTGCTTGGACAATAATGATTTTGACAACAGCCTAGGCATTATGGTGGTAATTTCTCTTTTTTTTCTGTTCTTTTTTTAGCTTTTCAACTAGAGTCATAATTACAGTGCAGCCATAATAAGTAGGTACAGTAAGGCACATCATTGGGCTATAATCACCTTTCAGAATAAAGCTTAACTACAGACTACAGAATACTGTAAAGGCAAATCACATGGTATCATTGCTATTACAACATTTTCATTACTGCTTTAGACTTATGTACTAGAATAAATAAATAGATGAATGAACAAATACATGCATAATTCATACGGAATGGGAGACCAGAGATTGCTTAAAACCTACTGATTGTTACAAAGCACTGACACTGGAGACTCCTTCTATAAATGTTATATTAACATCTCCTTATGGAAAACGTCACCAGATCAATGACTATATGTTTTTCTTCTATAAATAATCATGCTTTTTTTAATGCATTTATTACTAGTTGTAGATTATTACTAGTAGCACATCTGTTATACAAATCCCTGTGTCACTATAGAAACCATACCACATCAGAGCGTTAATATAAATCGACCGTGTTAATTACAATAAAAGAAAATCCATCCACACCTTTTGTGGGCAGTCCGATTCAAGCGGCACCATGGTGTATAATCAGGGAAAAAAACAAGAGCTTCGGTGTCAACGTAGGAACTGAAGGTATCTCATGATTACTCAAAGTCACCCTTGACAGAACTTCTCTTTATTACTTTCTATTCACTGGAGGATAAAAGGCATGACAAGTCTCATGCATGTACTTTTTTTGTTCATAAGCTTCTGCACTCGTCTTTTAACAGTTCACTGAACAAAAGAGAAATGATGCAAAAGAAGTCTGATGATTACGGTTTATCACTAGCAAGCTTCTGACAAAAGAAATTAAATAAACAAGGCTTCGTATAGAAGCACATTGTATTTACTCTACAAAGGGGAAAAGAAATCTGAGGACTTACAATGACTCGAATCATCATTGAGAGATGAGATTATTCTCTCATTATTTTATGGTTTTATATTATGAGATAGTAAGTCATAATTGTGCGATAATAAGTTATAATCTAGTTAGTAAGTCAGTTATGAGATAAGTTATAATTATGAGTAAGTCATAATTCAAATACCGGGCAGCAGTGCACACACACCTTGTATACTTGTGCTCTGTAAATCCTTCTTAACGGCTCTAATCCGAGGTGCTGGTTGTTAATTGGTGATTTCTAAGGCTGGTGACTCTAAATGAACTTCTCCTCTGCAACAGAGGTACATTTTGGTCTTGCCTTCCTGGGAAGGTCTTCATGAGAGCCAGGTTCATCATGGTGCTTGGTGGGTTTTTACAAATGCACTCGACACAAGAAGTTCTTGCAAGAACTTTTCCAAAACAGCTGACCTCCATGTCTTAAAACTACAACTGACTGTTAGTGTTGTTGTCTTATTCAAAATACATTGCATAGGAAGGTGTGTCCAGATTTTTGACAGGTACCATAAGAGATAAGAATAAGTCATAATTATGAAGTAATAGATCATAGTTATGAGAACAGGATGAATGTAGCTTCCATATACTTTTCGCCACACCCTTTTTTTTTTTGGAAACACATGACAGGCCAGTTCTATAAAGCATGTTACATGGCATGAGTCAAGAAAAAAACATGCTCACACTTTATCCTGACCAAGACATCCAGGTTTAACACAGTTAATGCACATTAGAGTGCCCTTAACCCGAAACAGCTTGGCACTTTCCTCTGGTAAACTGGAGTTATATGGCCTTCATTTGCATACTCTAACTTTATTGGCTTGAATATTTTATGATGCCATAAGACCTGTCCGTGGCTGAATCCTGCATGCATATGTTCATATAAAGATTGTGGGTTCAAGGCCCTTAACCCTATCTGCACTTATCCTGGCTGACCCTGCACTGTGACCCCAGCTTCAGCACTGAGATATGTGAACAAAAAACTGTGCTGTGCTGTAAAGTACATATGACAAATAATTGAATCTTAATCTTAAATCTGAGTTCATTGACTAGGATAAAGCACTTACTAAATGAAAGAATAAATTCATGAAGGAAAAGATACATATTATAATGTTCAGATGGCTTTAGGGGCTGAACAAACCCATTAACCTTGGCTTAGGACCTGATTTGTTTAAATCATGCACATGTGCAGCTCTTTGGTACATCCCTTATGAGCTAATCTGAAAGCAAGTTTTGACAAGAATGAAGGTTCGTTTGCCCAGCAAAACATACATAAATAAAACAGATGAGTTAGTTTTGAAGTTTCAAAGTGCTCACTAGGATTCGTGAATGGAATGAGGTTAGGAAGAATAACGTGAACATTATCCGGAATGATCTAACAAGATAATAGTTAAACACTCGAAAGTAATGTGACACAGATTTCATCTAGGGCCCTAAAAGGAGTTTGGAGTGTCCGTTTAAGCTAAAACAGAAAAGCAGAACCTGTTCAATGACCTAAAGAAACCTTTTTTTTTTTTTGTTGCCTGTCTTGACTTCAATACTGTCTAAACAAAAACTAAAAAAATCACCCAGTGTGTATGCCACTTTAAATTTGTTAAAGCATATGATGTTTGTACAGAATATTCGTTCATTTTCGTTACTGTACACCAGGTCACCACGGGGAGATCAGGCACAAGGCAGGGGCGACTATAATACACTACACTAAGAGCAATATGAAAACACCAACTGGCCTATACCCTAAGGGCACTGGTTGCTCAGTGGTGGGTTTCTCTCCTACCATGCGGAAGGCCTGGGTTTGATTCCCAGGGAGTACAAAAACCCCAGACAACTAAATGCAGTGCCAGTCCCAAGATAAAATGGGAGGGTTGCATTAGGAAGAGCATCAGGAAACCGGATTAACCAGAAACCCACAAAGCACACACACACACACACACAAATCGGATTCAAACCCCCAAACCCTGACGACACGGCTAACCGCAGAGCCACTGTTCTCCCCCCTCCTGTGCACAAACACAGATGTTTGTGCAAATTACATTTAATCAGATCTGATATGATGCTCTTCATGAGCTAATCTGAAACATAACATTTACATAACAAGTATTAAAAGCAGAAAACAGTTGGCTCAGTCATGCTTTTGCTTAAACATAAGTTTTGTGTCTCTGATAGAATCCTTAAAAAAGGCCAGGAGCAGGAACCAGAGAATTGTTCTTTTTTTTTTGGACCTCATACATTTAAAAGATGAGCAAGCATGTACTTGTAAAGAAGTGTACCAGTAATAACACGAGACTGGTCGTGTCAGTGTCAGGCAGAGCG
>JAOVVB010257276.1:0-19560 GCA_028570985.1 Heterobranchus longifilis
GGCGCCCCCCCCCCCCCCTCTGCATGGTGGCACCCGAAGCAACTGCCTATTAGGGCCGGCCCTGGTTGCTGCAAAAATCTCCACTGACATATGCAATCGAGTCATTTTCAATCACCGTCTTCTCTGTTTATCTGAATAAAATTATGGCCATGACTATATATACAAGTTTAGCATAACAAGCGTTTATCTTTTTTAATAAAATATGATATTCCCAGCAGGAAAGCAACCTCCCAGCAAGTGCAGGTGCAGCACACCACTGCTGTGAAACTGAAAAGTGCACTCAAAGTCGGCTGCTGCTATCATCAGCTGTGTGAAGTGGGAGTCTGGGCTGTTTCAGTGGTACGGACTAGCCCCATGTGTGCTTTATTACCTCATCTTCTGTGGTGATTTATGGCCCTCACACAGGCAACTCTTCTGAGCTGTTTATATCTGCCGAAGATAAAAGAAAATCATGGCTTTATTACCCAGACGGAGTGGGTCTGTTTACACAGCAGACGGAGGGGGGCTCATTGCAGAGCTGCAACAGGCCTGCATCACACATATCTGCTTTTTCAGAGGCAATAAACTGCAAACAGAACACACTGATATGTGTTAAATGGTTTCTGTTGGAACACACATTCCATTATTATCTACTCCTAATGTTGACAAGTAGACAGTTTATCCTCGTGACTCACATCCAGCTTTGCTTGGATTATTATTCAAATGGTTCAGTGTCTTGTACCTTCTCAGTCATCATTATTATTATCAGATGTAGTGTTTCAGTGTGTAGGGTAATTCAAGATCATACTAACACATGTCCCTGTATGCTCTCATGACTTTCCGAAGCCCTCTTGCATGAAACTGCTGTCTGAAAACTGTTTGCCTGCAGCGCCACCCTGTGGTGACAACGGAAACAATGCAAAGACCGCAGAGAGTTGGACAAAAACACTTTCGCCTGCTTAGAGAGGAACAAGGTAAACATTTTAATAGATATCACCATGGAAGTTCCCTTGTTGATTACTTACATTAAGACAATTATTTTATGTAGGCCCATTACAATTTTTCTGAGATGCCATGTAAAGATATACAAATTATGCATTATCTTATTAAATATGTGTTAATTTGCATACATTTCCAGAACATATATATGAACATTGGATAAAGCTTGTTTCATTTTGTTGAGATATTAAAGTCAAATGATTTTACAGAGGGCATTTTGGATATCTTTTTATTACTCCATAAATCAGAAAATACTGTCAACAGCAAAAGAAATGCACCATGTTTTTAGTAATAAAATGTTATATAAATCAGGCTATACATTTTATATTAACAAACCCCTCTGTAAAAACCTTCAGAATATAGATAGGAATGAAAATGGAAAGTTTGGCTGCTGAAGTGGAGATTTTTGGCTCAGAGTTTGAGAAAAATGCATTTTGAGATAACGATCTTTTAAGATATGTATTGTAAAATTCCATGTTTTGCAAGACACTGCAGGTGATCTAATAGATATCACCGTGAAACTTCCTCATTTGGTTACTTACATTAAAACAATTATTTTTTGTATTAACAAGTATGTTTGAATATGCAATGAGACATTATCTAATGCTAAGTTTTGTTGAAATCTACAGAGGCAAATAGATAAAGTGTAGTGAAATAAACACCTAAATGTGTATTTTGGATGTTTTCTTTCCACTAGTCTGAAAGAAGTGAAAGAAGAAATGTTTTTGCCTGTAGTGTCTCACCTTAAAAGTAATGTCAACCCTCGACAGAAAGAATAAGAGGTCCGTTACAGTATCACATTATTTTATTAGCCGGTACAGAAGATTAACTGTGTTGTAAGGCTCTGTTTTACTAACACACTTGAGACCAAAAAAATGACAGCAGCTTACGATATAGTACACTGGCAGAGGTCGGTGAGTTCTACAAACAAGGAGGATACATTGTGAAATCAGAAGAAAAAAAAAAGATAGTGTCTCAGTACATTGAAATAATGAACACTTGATACCTAATGTATTTTACAGAGCTTCTTATACATCCTCTCTATAGTGCTGATGAAGGTTACTGTTTGACTTCAGACGATAGTAAAATGATGGGCAGTATCACCTCCTTTCTGATAAGAAAACAGTACAGGATCAGTAACTGTGATGACATTGTCTAACGTGTGCGATATTTACTATAGTTGAAGCATGCGGGTTAATACGATATTACTGTCTGCGGAAAGAGATGTTGACGAGGATACATAAGCTGAAAGCGCAGTGTGCTGCTCAGGTGGGAATTGTTCGGATTGTTTTGATTTCTGATTCTGCTCATCACTCATTTATTCTCTATCGTTTCTATAATCTCGACGTAATGTATAATCCCTCATTCATCTTTTAACATACACTGCTATTTTCTATGTACATTAAAGATCAATATTCCACACAAATAAAAAAAATCCACAGCTAATACATCAAATAACAAAACATACTTTGTAGTTGCTTTGCCATTTAAAGGTCCAGTGTGTAGGATTTAGTGCAGATGTCTGTTCTGGGCTACTGTAGAAAAATGGCGGACTCCGTGGAAGAGCTATGTAGAGATAAACATAGATATATCATTCTAAGGTTTTGTATTGATCTTGTTCTGATTTGTACGTTTATCATGTCTGATTTAATTGATTTGATTGAAATCGGAATGGTAATAACCTGAGGGAGAAACTGGAAAAGTTATGTTAACATAAAGACTATTGGGAGGGGGATAAGTGTTAACTTCTTTTCGGACATAACATTTTAATTTATAATATTAGTATGAGTTTTGATGTATGTTTGATATCAATTTCATTGATTATTCATGTTTTGTTATTGTTACTAATATTTTTTTATTTTTTTTTATTTTAACAGGTTCCAAATAAAAGTCTAAATTTTAAAAAAAAAAATGTAAAAACTGAAAAAAAACAATTCTTAGTTTTAGGTGATTATACACTAAAGAAAACATACTTATTAATATTATATTCCATGAATCCTACACACTGGTCCTTTAAGAAAATACTGTCTGTAGCACAATGACAAATCCTTTTTCCACATTCCAGCAAATAAGTGTATTTTTTAAACAAAACGAAAGTAATTGCATGTATATATAAGGTTTTGTTTCCTGTAGGTAAGCTCACACTAAAAAAGTGCTTTTCACTGATAAATGGTATACGTTGGTGTTTAAGCTGAGGAGAATGATGATGTGGTGAAATACAGTATATCGTCATGTTTTTGACAAACAAAACAAACTAAAAAAAAAAGTTAAACTTGATGCACAGTCTGCAGTCAGTCATGGTTTTCCTGTCGTTTGTTCCACAACGTATCCGGTGATGCAACTTGAGCTAAAACTCTGAAACAACTGTATGCCAAGCAGAGCACAAATAGTTCTCACACATCAATAAGCAGAATCAGAAATCATTTTTAAATTAAATTCTCCCCACGATTTACAGAAAGAGGTTCAGAGAACCCAACACTAGGACTGTTTGATAGTAAACGGAGAGTATTCGTGCTCATGGGGCGAGCGGTCCCAGCCTCAGCTCTACATGGTGCGTGAGCCAAACGGCCTCAGCGGTGGTGTCGGCTCCCTCCTCGCTCTGCCTGACGGGAGCCGCGAGGTTGCGGAAGTCGTGTCGGATCTTAAATGAAACGGTGACGTCCGCATCCTCTTCTTTCTGAGGGATCACTTTGATGAAGAAACCAATCTTGTTGGATTTCCTGAAGGCAACAACACTGTGGAAAGAACAGAGGGATCAGGTTAAGAGTTACCTCACATTATTAATTCTTTGTGCGTGTGCGTGTGCGTGTGCATGTGCGTGTGCATGTTAACTTACTCTGGGTCGTCCTGGAAGTCCTGAGGTTCAGCCAATTCATCGTACTCAGCAGCAGCATCCTTTCCTGCCAACACCAGCTCTTTGCTGGGAACCATAACCTAAAAAAAAACAACAAAAAAAAAGTGACTTTCTGACTGTTGGATGAGTCAACCTTGAAGAACGCCAATGTCAATTTATGTGTTTTGGAAAAAAATCCCCCTCAACTCAAAAAATGTTTTTGGTTATTGTTGCTTCACTTTGAAGTTTGACCTTCACGGTGCGGAGTGATGGATGTGCAGAGTTTAATGCTAGAAGGCTGTTTTAAAATTCGTCTGCTGAAGGAGGAAAGTTTTTCTGCGCTCACCTTAAATCTGAGTTGAAGATGTGTGCTGTATGTACGAGCAACACTTTGTCCAGTAGTTTTTAAGTCAACAATATTTGCATATTCATAGATTCTGGATTATTCCAGATAGAATATTCTTATACATCTTCACACAAAATGTTTAAAAAAAAATAAAAAAGAATTAATATTAATGTGGCTTTAGTTTTATACAACACTAAGGTTGTCACAATTCCAGAATTTTAAACTTCGATACAGTATTAGTATAAAAAAAAAACATTTTTGATACCACAGCAAAAAAAAAAAATCTGTGGCACATAAAATAGGGTCATTTTTTTCATTTTTCTTTCTTTTTTTAAATTAACAAACACATTTTATACAAAATCTGATTGTAGATCTGTTTTTTCGATATGGAGCGTTTTAAACGTGGTATATAAAAAATGTAAAAAAAAGTATAGATACTTCTGACAACCTTATACAACACATTCATCAGATTCTAAAATGGTGTCAGATTACTACAATTTTAAGAAATTACTAGAAAACGAGCAGATGCATGGCAAATTGCACAAACACAAAATAAACTATTAGGTTACAGTCTAAATAATCATGTTACAATGTTGGCTCTGGTCTGATCTTTGAGTCCCTCTGCTAACAGCTTGTGGATCTATGGATGACCACTTTAAGGTTTATAAAAGCACCTCCTTGCAGACTTCATGAGAAAGTGTCCCAAAGTCTGATTTGAATACAACAGATTTATGTTTGCACTGCTCAGTCATATGTGTGAGGGGGAAAAAGGACTTTGAATCACAGTTACCTGTAAAAAAATGAATATACTGTTCCCTTATAGGCATCAGCAAACTTCCACGTACTACAACACATAATATATAAAGTAAGAGGTGAGCGCAGCCAGCCTGGGAAAGAGCTGGTCGATGAAATCAACCAAGCATGGCTGGCTGTGGTTGGCGCTGCCCTGCAGGTGTTTGAATATCAGATCAAGCAGAATGACAGGCCTGCACACTGCGTTTGGCCACAATGTGAATGGAAATGGGTCATGAAGATGCTCTGTTTTGGCCAGGAGCTCGTCCTTACCCCAGCCTGGCCCATGACTTCATCGCTAAAGAGGCCAAGACAAACAGCCTGTAGTCACCGAGAGCCTCGCAGCGGCTGCTGGCAGCTCAGCGGACCATTTACCACAGGAACACGGCACTCTTAGCTGTGCGTGTGACAGCTGACAGATGGAGGTAAAAATGGGACCCAACTGTTCTGCATATGAGATGATGACAAGGCTGCTCCATACGGAGCAGGCGGCGTGAAGGAACAGACCACCCCGCGCTCTCTGAGGGCTGGCTGGTAAGATTGCAGGGATACTGCTTGATAGAATATGCAATATTTAAAAGAAGCCAGGTGGTAAACAACTGCCACAATCTGTGACTGGGCACATTTTTTATATTCTGTGTTTGAGCCTTGATGCTCTTTCCAGCAGTTAAAGCTCCATTTGTTGATGTTTGGCCTCCACGAGGGCCAGAAGTCCCCCCAAACAAGCTAATAAACACACAGCCCCCCCCCTGACATATTATTGCCTCGTAAAGTGGTTTTAGTAAACAACTGTGTACACAATTATCATCCCACTGCAATGTTTCTGACCACCTGACAAATTTAGGACCAATGTTTACTGGCCTTTAAGCTCAGTTTTATTTGTTTTTAGCTGTTAAACTGCAGAGCTGGGTGGTAATTCTCTTTCTCATGAGAGACTGGGGCTGTCTGCAATATTGCAATAGCAGGAGCGACTGCCATGTTCTTTCTTTTTTCATGAGGCTAGGCCGTTCTTGTTTTACACTTCAATGTGTGTGTACTGAATGTTAGATAAATTCATAATGAAAACAAGAGGTAAGAGTGTAGTTTAAAGTGTAGGGAAACAAAGGGGGCACTGAACAAACGATTGAATCGCTCCATCTAGAGCGGGGGTCTCAAACTCAAATTGGCTTGGGGCCATTGCTGGTATTGTCATCTAATAGCCACTCACTTCAACATTCAAGTACTACAAGAAAGCGCAATATTCTGAAAATGTACTTTATATTTCCATTACAACACATGAAGCCTGATCCACCGTCTGTGCCTGCTCACTTCTTATCAAAACCTGATGGGGAAATCACGGACACCTTTAAATTTGGCCATTATTTTTTGCCAAACCAAAGAGTGATTTTATTCAAATTGTATAAGAATGGGGTAAATAAGTAAATAAATAGAAACGTTTGTGGGCCGGATTGTATTAAACTTTTGTCATTATGTCGTGGGATGGAGGGAGAGGGAGAGGGCGCTGAAAGTAGCAGTTTGAGACCACATCAGGGGATGTCGTCCTCGTCATATACACCACTCTCTCTCTGTGGCTGTTGTAGCTGACCAGGAACCCACACGCAGGTCTTCCAGCTCCGCTGGTATTTGTGCAATTCCCATAACTGGAAACTGTCTGATACTTTCTGTGACTACAGTTTATTTCAACAAATAAAGGAAGAAAGTATAGTTAAATACCTTAGCAGTGCTGTTGATGTCATCAGGATCTTCGTCCTCACAAGCAGCCAACGTGACGTGGGTGATGTTCTCCACCGGGTTGGTCAGGGTCAGCAGCACCTGGCTCTCCTAAAGAGACAGGATGGAGAAAAAGACAAAAGTTTAACCAAAATTAACTTTCAAAGCTGCTTGAGTTCCTTAAAATAGCACCTTTAACTCAGTAAATTAGGTTAGGTTTTGTCCTGATCAGAGATGCTTGTAGCCAGGACGAGTGTCACAACCCTGTGTAAAAACAAAATACCCCACCCTACCACCATACACTCTGCTACTAGCCTCTGGAAATTTCAATATGAATTTAAAGTAGGGCTGCACAATATTGGGTTTTTTTCTCCCCAATATCAACTTGCACAAGAAATATATCGTGAAAGACACTCGGGGATTTTTTGAGTTAGTTGAAAGAAAGTATCAGTAGAAAACTGCACTTTAAAATGTAACTATTATTCTTTTTTTTAAGTAATGCCTTTTGTGTTCAATTCAATCTGTTCAATAAAATAATCTCAGAAATAACTTCCTTTCAGTTTTTTTTTAATTCAACAGGCAACGTGTTGTATTTTAGCAGAATACTGAAAGCAGCAGAAAGGCAGAACTGATATGACGCAATATTCAACAACATCACATATCGCATAGTTTCCTCATATCGTGCAGCCTAATTTAAGATTCTTTTACACATTTACAATCTCGCACACACAGATTGAGAACAGTGACACAACTCTCCACACACATTTGCAAATAGTTCTGCTACAATAATGGCCCTATAAAAGTGAGTTGTGTTTCAGTGTACAGGATGTTACATAATCAACTTGTGTATTAAAACATTTTAAAGATATACTCAACACACACTGACCTTCATGTTCCGGAGATTTGGAATGGACATAATTCTCACTTCGGGGATGTAACTCCTGTGGGAGGAGCGGGCAGAGGGCTAATCAATACACAAGTTAAACTCACTGACAGTATTCAGCCACATTCACTAACAGCTGAGAGTTGATCTTTGGCAGTTAAAACACAACCATTTACAAACCATGAACTCCTGAGAACATCAACTTGCTATTTATAAAGTATGGTCAATTAGATTTATTCTCCAGCACACTTTTTTAGATCATGCATAATATATGGTTATTTTCCTTTAGAAACAACAGAATGTGTTTGGGATTAAGCTATTTTTGCATTAATTTCCCGAACATGTGTTTATAGTTGCACTTGGCCACAATGTAACTTTAGGGCTTTAATCTAATTAAACCACATCAGGCTTCAGGCTGATTTATATATGTTTTGTTATTATTATATCTAATTAAAGACACATGTTTAGGACAGAATCTGATGACCAATACTCACACAGCCACCAGCTGGATTTTAAACTTGATTGAAGTAGGATTAAACTCTGGCTTGCTCAAGTTGTGCTCACATTTCTGGAGGAGGAAATTAAGAAAGTAAATGATTATCTAAATGTGATCTACATAAAAACAACAGACAGAGGAGAGTAAAAACCCTGTAGTGGCACTGACCCTGCAGCGCAGCGAGCGCTTCATCAGGAGGTGTTTGTGCCGGGGGTGGAGCTGAGACGCCCCCGCAGGCTGAAAGTCCGGCTGCAGAAGCCGCTGACGCAGCGTGGTCACTGGAAGGACACGACACTACTTAGATTCAACTCAACCTCAATTAGAGACGCAAATGATCCGTATTGTTCAGTGAGCTCGAAACAATCTCTTACCCTCCGGTAAGCTGATGGGCCTGGTGTAACAATCTTCAGGCAGGGGCTCCACTTCATCAAGGGCCTGCGCAGGTTCGATGGAGATCTCCTTCTGGTCCTCGCCCTCTTTAAGGCTGGTGAAGTCACACAAATACTGCCATCAGCAATCTGCTGTGTCTCTTATGATGATGGCATTTAATGTAAACTGAAAGTTAGGGCTGCACAAATTTGATCAAAATCGCAATATGGACTTGTGCAATCGCAAGAGCCGCAATATTTGTTAAAGTCAAAATATGTGTCAAAATATCATTCTGAATGAAGTATTGTCCCGGCCTACAAATCATATTCTACAGACTTAACGTCTTTGTTTGGTACAGATCCTCTCCAAAATTCCACCATGATCATTTTAATATATTTTCCAATGAGAGTAATGATGGAAATATGTTCATTCCCTCAAATATCGTGACTCATATCGCAATTGCAATATCAGTCAAAATAATCACAATTAGATTAATTTTCATCACATTGTGCAGCCCTACTGATAATTGTAAAGCATAATGAGATTTTCTCACCACTCAGACCACATACACATTACAACAAATGTACTAACAGTACAGTTGGTTTTAGAAGTTTTAGCACATTAAGTAAGGGATAATGTAGAGGGAGCGGGTCATTATTGCAGATAGAACCCCGAGAACCTCTCTTGCTTCTTCTGTGCTGTTTTCTTGTTCTCCGTTTGTTTCTTTTCTTTACTGCGGTTCTTTACAGTTCAGCCATTAACCATGAATCCAAAGTTTCGAGCTCTCCAAATACATTAAAATTAATATTGGAAAGAGTCACAAAAAGCTAACGTTTTGTTGTCGTTTTTGCCACAGCTGACGTTAAATTTACCGGACTTCTTTCTGCGGATTGATGGATGTGGTCCTGCAGAACTGAGTCCTTAGCAACGATCTGTTTTACATGGCAACGGTCTGCTATAGAGAAATAACAGATCGTAGAATGCTGTGATTGACCAATCAGAATAGAGTATTCAACAAAGCCGTGTAGTAACTACTAATAACCTATGTATATCTTACATTGCCACTGAGCATTTTCCCAGTATAAAGTAAGGCTTTAACGGCTTTTGTACTTTCATGGCAGAAACTGGTTTCCACAACTTGACACAATATTTGAGGTAGGTTAACAGGTAGTTAACAGTCCAGCTTTACAGGTTACATTAAAGTTGCATGGTTATGCGAGAAAAGAGACTTTTGAGAACTCTGTGTTAGTGTCTTCAAGGACACTTTGACATCGGAGATTTCAGACTTGGCTACTGAACACCAACCTTTTGAGACAAGAGACCAAATTCACATAATTACTTTCATGGTGTGCTAGCCTGTTTTACGGGCGCCTCCTGGATCTGACAGCACACTTTGTCAATATAGTGCCCTTTGTCAGCCAATTATTAATTTTCAGACATTAAGCAGGGTCCTTGAATGCATCCCAGTGGTGGAATATAAAAATAGTGATCGCTCACAACCGTATTACTACAAGGTGATGATGTAACTTTGAGAAAAAATAAGGGTGACGAACTGTTCACTGTGATGGATTACCCGTGTATCTCAAGCCAAGTTTTAAGGTTCTACAAATTGATTTTCATGGCACACTGAAATTAATGAAACAATGGCTGCTGGATGGTAAGAAATCAATTTATCTAAGTCACTAATAATATGCATGTACTATACTTTAATAGGGAAAAAAATGTTCCATGTGTGGAGCTGTAATTCCCTGTACATGATGAAAGACCACTCACGAAAGGCCAGACAGGCTTGATATGGGCGCTCCAGACCTCTGCCTCTGCAGTCTGGTTCCAAGGCCGTATTTTTCCTGAGTGAATTTAGGAGGGGAAAAAAAAAACAAGATCAGGCATTCTGCCCACTGAAAATAAACGAGAACTCAAGACAATTTATGAAATTACATAATCTACAACCACTTTTCTACAAGACTACTGCACAACTACAACACAAGGTCTTGACCCGAAAGGAGAATTTATGACAACTTAAAAAAAAGAAAAAGAAAAGAAAGGTGGAAAGAAATTGTATTTGTCATTTAAATAAACTATAAATAAGCCAAAAACGATACCACTTGTTTTGTGGTAAGAGACAATAACAGGAGCCTTTCTGCCCAGCATAGTGGGAGAGGATCAACTCTGACAGACTGAGGGTCCAGGACTTAATTAGTATGAAAAATATTTTGATCTGGTTACACAGACTTCAACAAAGTCTTCTATTTCTTCTCTCCCTCTAACCGACATAAAGACTCCCATTGTGTGGATCTCAGTCTCATTTAGCCAAGGAGACATTCATGTGATCTGTGAGGTCACTCAATAACAGATTAGACAGGAACAGTGATAAAGAGAAGACAGTGCTACTGTAAAGACGAGACTATCCAAGTTGTGAAAAAATACAACTCACCACCACATGAATAGTGTGTTGCTGGGAGGCAAAAACCAAATTATCAGAGTGCATAAGCAAAGAAAAAAAGAGAGAATAAAGAACCAGGTGAAACCAAAGCAATTTAGCAAACATTAGTGGCATTTGGTGACATCATGCAACAGCAACAGAAATGCATCAGTGATGGAAAACAACTGCAGGACATCACAGCGTAAGTGTTTAAAATGGTTGCAATACACAATAGGAAAGACTGGTTTGCATTATTGGATGTTAATTATTGGAAAAGCAGAATGCAGGAGGTGTAAAACCATGAAGACCATGTCCTCACCAGGGCAACTAAATCCCTTTGCTTTATAGACAGACTAAGCCAGCTGTTTTTCTGTCTTTTGTATTTTTTGTATGGAGAACTTTTTGAAAGCAACCCAAAAATGTTGATGTTGTTTCCACATGTAAACAGCATTTTCATACTTATCCGCCTGAGTATAGACATGGTGTAAATCTAGCACTCCAACAAAACACTACAGCAGCTGATATAGCTGATTATTCCCTCCTGCTTTGGTTAAAAGGTATGCTAATGAACCGAATCCAACTAACTTCAAATTGACTTATTTTAATGAAACAATAAAAGTCAAAGTAAGCTCTGAAAAGAATAAAGACATCTTTGTTTTCTAAACATTTGACCTCTTTTTTTTTTTTACCTTGTTGGAATCGAAACTGGGAATCGATGAGCAGAATTGGAATCGCTAAAATTCAAACCCAACCCTAATCATAAGACCGCTTCACACATGCACTGCATCCCTGAACTTATCAAGACATTACCCGGAGGAGATGTATGGGGAAAACGCAAATGTCCGAATCATTCAGACTGGACATTAAACAGACTTTACCCTGCCAGCTCTCTAGTACAAAATCTGTGTAATGTCCGATTGAGCCCATGTGTGAATAGAGCCGGTCATTGTCCGCAGAATTCACAGCGAGTGAGTGGGCGTGTTGATGATGTTTCTATCAGGCGGCTGGTGTGAAGCCAGAAAAAAACGGAGAAAAAAGGAGAAGAAGGGTCAGTTACACCAATACGGCAACAAAAAACTGGAGAGACGAGACGAGATTCGGGAACTTCTGTCGGTAAGGGCCAACGCCAAAATCGTCAGACAATTTCAAAGATCGGCAAGAGACTCGGTTGTTTACCAAATTACAAATCGGCTACAGTATTTGATCCGCATCATGTTCTGCCTCCTGCACGCTCTACCCAGACACCAGCCCTCACCTAAACCAAACAGAGTATTTCCACAGTAACTGAGAACATGTCTGACACAGACAGTCTCCTGTTGTGTGCTATCTGTGTGACATATGAGAAAACGTCTATATAATACCCTCAATGGCACATACTTTGAGTATATCCTTGGTCATGTTATTGAGATTTAAGTGGAACCTCTGTATCAAATAAATCTCTTAAATGCATTTCATCATCGATCTAAATTCTGCTTCAGCAGTACCTGCACATTTTGTAACAGATTACAGTGAGACAACAGCTGTTTGACATTTGAAAAGGTTAAAGAAGAAAGTATGGAATTTTTGAAAAGGCTGAACTGGGCTCAGAGGGAGGAGAGTACCGAGAACGCCAGAGGCATGCACTGTCGTCTCCTGGCCAGCTTCTTCCTGTCTCTGTCCTGCTTCTCTCTGTGGGCCAGCTGCTGGTAATACTCGATCAGCTTGTTGATCTGTAGGGAACAAACATTTTATCCAGAGTCGTCATCAATAGAGCTGCAAAGATTAATCGATTAATTGATTAGTTGTCAACTATTTAACGCATCGGTAGTCGTGTAGCCAGACTTAAATCCACAGCGCTGCTGGGGGAAAGTCTGGATTGAATGCACTTTCACAATCGTCCTGGGCGGCGCCAAACCCCGACGGTGCCTCTGCAAAATAGTGTCGGGAGAGAACCCATTTCTGTGTAACACCTCCACAAAAATGATGTAAAAATATTGTTTGGAGATCTTTACAAATATTCACTGAAAGAACAGAGCATGCCTGCCTTATTACACGATCCAAATCTTTTTCAGCACGTAGGTTGATAACTCGAAGGTTGTTGCTGTTGTTGACTTCCTGTCTCCTGGGTAGCCTGCCCAGAGACAGGAAGTAAGGCTTTATCCAGGCACAGTTCACATAGTAAGCCAGACTAATTAATCATCAACTATTTTGATAATCGATTAATCACTTTGATTCATTTTTTAAGTTTAAAAAAAGGCAAAATTCTATGATTCCAGCTTCTTAAATGTGAATATTTTCTGGTTTCTTTCCTCCTCTATGACATTAATATTAATATATTTGAGTTGTGGACAAAACAAGACAAGGAGGACGTCATCTTGGGCTTTGGGAAACACTAATCAACATTTTTCACCATTTTCTGACATTTTATAGACCAAACAACTAATCGATTAATCGAGAAAATAATCAACAGATTAATTGACAATTAAAATAATCATTAGTTGCAGCCCTAGTCATCAATGCTTCCTGTATTTTTTATGAAACAAGAGTGATGAAGAATTGGGCCAGGGTAACCCAAGCCCCCCACCCACACTGTCCTAACACTACATATTGTTCAGTTAAACAACAGTTTGAGGTAAGTAAATAAAACTTAAACGGGAACCATAAAATACAGCACACAGCGATTTTACATACAAGAATGTGATGTACTTTTATGTAACACAACAATCCAGGAAGGCATTACTAGACCCTCCAAAACAACTGGTTGACAAATTTTTAATTAACTTGTGAAATGTGGAAAAGTGCAGAATAATGATCAACTACAATCATGGAAAAGAAACACTAAAAATAATTGTGTACAATAATAGAAGATGTAAATAACAAAATGCACAAAAATACTAGATCAGTTGCATCCACTTGAATTATGAAAAAATGAAAAGGGGGCATATATGATGTGTTGATTGTGGTATATTTGTGATAACTAAGAAACCACTTAGCTTGCTTTTGCCTCTGGCCGGCTATGTGTGTGTGTCAAGTATTCAAAGACACATCTATTCATAAAGAAGTAATGCATGACCAGGAATCATGTGAGCAACTTGTGAGAATTTAAATGACCACAGGGGAAAACTTACCCGCTGGGTATGAGGGTTCTCTGGCTCCTGCCATCCACCGCTGGCTGCAGTGAACAAAATTCACCAAAACATGAGACTTAGACAGCCATAAGAAACAAATACAACAGATGACAGCTTTCTTCATGAGCAACTGTAGGCCTAAAGCAGAACTTCTACGTGTGGTGTTATTATAATGTTGATGTATTTGACATTAAACTTTTGGAAATACAGTAAATATGAACACATTCATGTGTCTATTATATCAACACCCACCAACTGATTTGTCAGCCATTCCCACATCCCTGGAGGTCCAGCGACAGAAGCCGCAGGCCAGGTAGTAGGCCTTCTTCATGGCCGTCTTGGTAGGATCATCAGGCAGAGGAGCTGGGATGTTGGTGGCTCGGGTAGACAGTGTGTGCATGCAACATGGGCAGTCAAAACAATTTGCACACCTACAGTAGAGCACAGATAATCAGGAATTAATGAAAGGGCATCAATGACATAAATATAAAGTAAGGAGATCACACATGTACAAAGTCAGCAGTGACCTGCACAAGTGCTGTATGTATGTATGTATCTTATTTTTTTCAAATGCACACATCAGTCCCACCTGTTCTTTTTAAGCTTAGCCTCTGCAGATGGCATGTTCTCCAGACAGCTTGGACAATAGTGGGAGTCCACCTGATCACCAAAAGCAGGGTTCAAGAGGAGTCAGTAGTCAAACTGTGCATCCACATCTTAACGTTGAAGTTTATGTTACACTGGTTTCCTCTGTTGGATTAAGTGTTCTGATGACTGCTAACGTTACATAAATAAACGTAAATAAATATCGTTAGCATTTATTACAGCAGTGTTGTACAATGACGTAGAGGGGAAATATATTGTTTTCAGGAGGCAAGCTTGGTAGTTTTTCGTATGAACTGAAAGTATATACAAAGAAAAGTCACTGACTAGCACAGAAATCTGAAGTTGGTGAAAAATCTAGAGCACTCTGGGTGTGGTGTCCATAACTGTGAGGCACGTTAACAAGGTGGATTTTGACAGTGAGGACGTTAGCTGGGGTGGAATAATGTTGTAACAAACTTGTCTGTTTTTACTTGTCGGCCATATTCTTTATATATGAGCAAAGCGTATACGTTAACGTTAAGCTCAAAGAATAGCAAGGGCTAGCTAGCTAGCTAGCCTGTTCGCCCATTTCTGCGGTGCTCGCCAACTCCACCGGAAGTTAAACCGTTGCTTGCAGCCAATGAGATGAGGAGACTGTTGGAAAAAACCTTGATTGACAAGCGGCTTAACCATACAATGCGCGAGGTGGTTGGACTAGTCCCGCCTACCTGTCAAAGCTACTAGCAAGCCGGCTAACAACAAAGTAGCTGCTGACTAAATTAAGCTAGCAGCTAGCTTGAGGATAGTAAGGGAAAACGTTCACGTACCTCGTGAGACACACATTCCAGAGACCGTAGCTCGCTACAGTAGCGACAGAAATAAAGTTGAGATAAAGGGGCTCTGATCCTTTTCTCTCCACGAACCAGATAAACAACTCTATCTGGCTGCAGAAGGGACGCCATCTCCGAGCAGCGCAGCCGAGTCTCTGGGCTCACTGACTGCATGTCACCGCTAGATGTCTGGCCTCCGAGGAAACACTTTGTGCTCAATGTCGACCTCATGTGGTCAATGTTGAAACTGCCAGCCCCACACCCAGGGGACACATGGGCCAGGGGGGCCTGTAATATTTTGTGTATTTGTGGAGATATATTTCGGATGATTCTGTTTTGGCAAGAAGCTTTAGAAAGTAGATAAGCTTATATATCATCTCTTTATATCCAGCAGCATATTCCTTTCAACTAACAGCGGCACTTCTCAGTTAGTTAACTACTGAAAAACTGTCTCTGAATACATTTTTTTTGCATCTGATAAAATAGACTACAGCAATTTAAAATTGCTGAACTTAAATGGACATTTATTTAACATTTATTCAGCAGATAGCAGCATCTCTTTGTTTCACTTTCTGAAATGTATAAATGTACATAAATAAAAACAACGTTAGTGCACAGGACCACCAAGCAGCATCTCTTTGTTTTTGCTGCATCAGTCATAATGTTGTGAGAAAAGTGAAAAATTAAAGAAAATTCTTTACAGAAAAAAGTTGTAATTTTTCGAGAAAAAAAGTCGTAATTTATCCTTTATTTATACCCACTCATCCAGTGCAGGGGACCAGCTGTAACTGGGCGGGAGCCGCAGTAAACCATTGACAGGTTGCCATGCTGATACATACAGACAACGATTCACACTCACATTTACACCAACAAGCAAGTCAGGGGTCATCTAACCTGCATGTCTTTGGACTCGTAATTGGAAATATGAGTGATCTGCTACAGTAACTATAGTAACTGAATTCCAGGGAGTATTTCCTTACAGGTCCTTCAGCCAGTCATGCTTTTCTGTAAGAGCTTCTCATTTGTGGAACGCCTTACTAAGTGAAATAAGAAACTGGCTTTTGAAAAGTCAGACTTGTGAACACTTTTAATCAAATGGTAATTGTATTACTATTGTTGTTATTACTGGCTGCCCTGCTGCTAACTTGTCCCATGTCTTGCCTGTTGTCAGGTAGTCAGCTTTAGGTATAAAATATTCACTAAGAACTCTGTGCTGCATGGTTTATGTTTGTTGGGTCAAATGACTATTTCACGAATTGCATCTTTTAACATTTATAGCAACATCTCCATAATGATTGTTGTATTTTATTTAATGTATATGCTATTGCTAATTGCTGCTTTGCATGTCAAAAATGACTATAATCAGTTTATGCTTAGCTGTGTTTTTTTATTGCTTTATGTTGCTTGCTTGCATAGCTATATGTACTGAATGTGGATATTGTTGATGTATTACTGTATTATTGTGTTGCTGTTTTTGCTGTGTTGCTGGTCTTAAAACATTGAGAAGACTGAAGATTAGCCAGCTGGCTAACACTGGCACATTTACATTAATGTTGATTATTGTGCATTGTCCTTATAAATAAATAAATGAAATGAAATGAAAATGAGAGTCAGAGACGAACCTGAAGACAGCATGGCTGCTTACACCATTGCTCTTGGGTGGTCAACAGTATTCGGTTACTCAGTAACTAAGTGGAACAGTGGTATTATGACAGCAGCGCGTTACGCGTACGTTGTACGTCCTTCATGTGTTCCAAGAAAATGTTATCTTAATATTTGATGATGATTATTTTGAGAGAACTGCAGCATAACATTCAGATCCCAGTAAACAATCAAAGAGCAGTTATGATTATATTTTCCCTAAGCCAGGAGGTTGAACACAGGAAATATGACTGTGTCCTTTTTTGGAGTAATTCTACTTTCAGTGATATATTTCAGCACATCTTTAATCGTACTGGTATTTTTTCCGCATATTTACATTTGTATTGTTAAATTTAGTCACAACTTCGGTACTACAAACACATGCATGCATGCAAAAAAAAAAGAAGAAAAACATGTTTTGTACATATTTACAATTTGCAGAGTTTGTGTGTCAGTGTCATCGCTCCTGTTTACAGTACTGTGCAGTACTTGTGATTATCCTGCAAGGCAGCGCTAACCACTGCAAGTTTCCATAACACCATCTACACACCTGTGTACAGCAAGAGAGGATTGTTCAGGTTATCTCAGTGTGTGGGAAGTGTCTGTATGCTTGTCGCTATCATTGTGGTTGTGAATGTTTGCATGTGCATGTGTCTGGGTATTGTTAAGACTGCACACACACACACACGTCTGTGTTACAGAACTAATGGTGTCTTTTGCAGAGCGAGTGAATGTGTGAGACAGAGGGAGAATTACTGTTCTGTGTCAGACATTTATGCTGAAGATAAATGTCGATATCTGGAAGTTCTTTTGGGGAAACTGTACACAGCAGGCGTGGTTAGAGTTGTTTTCTCTTGCTCTTGTAGTTAGAGAGGCAAGTGTCTGTAATTTTCTTAGGTTACACTTTTATTGCATTAATTAGACTTAATTTTGTCTTTTATGGTGTCCCACCTTAAAGTTTCAGTCCCAAAAGTGTAAAGATGATAAATGAATAAGCACGTCAGCTGTCCTGTAGCATGGGGTCTGGGTCTTGTAAAGTATACAGTATGCCTCTGTTTGTGTGTGTGTGTGTGTGTGTGTGTGTGTGTGTGCGTGTGCGTTTGTGTCGATATGGCAATATATCATGATACGATTTATGCTGATAAACGTATCGATAACAGATGCTACTGTATCGATACAGCAGCAAATGCTGTAAATATGTGCATTAATTCACAATTTTGGGATGAAAAACAGAATATTACATTTATTTTTAAGATCTCTGTGGGCCTGAATTTCAAGTGTTTTAAGTTGCGTGATCGCTGTAATACTGAATAATAAAGAACAGCTGTTGTAACTTCTGTGTAGGACATGGTCATTATGCAAAATCAACACATATTGTGATACATATTGTATTGTGGCCTCTGTATTGTGACATGTATTGTATCAGGAGGTTGTAAGCAGTACCCAGCCCTAGTGTGTGTGTGTGTGTGTGTCTTACTGAGGTCTAAGACGTCATCTGTCTTGATAAGGTCTTCAGGTCTGGTCAGAGGCAGCTGTGTCTCAGGTTCTCCCTGAAGCTGAAGCGATAAGGACCGCAACATGAAGAAGACACGGATCGCCTGTGCAGAGAGCGGAGAGGTCCAACACAAACACCAACAGTTAAGAGATGTTATGTTAAACCAGCCTTTACACCACTGGTATCTGTATCTGTGTGTCGCAGTGGAACCCTGGTCCACTTTTAACTCGCTCGAGTGACTGGCAGGTTTTTCAGGTACCTCGTAACAAAACTGAACGGGGAAAGACTGATTTTAGTGCTGCAGACTCATGGAATCTCTTGCAACATGAAAGCTAAAACTGAATACTTTTATATCACTTGGACGCTTTAGGACTTTACTTAATAACCTGTAACAGTTTGGACTGATATTGTTTGTTGTTTTGTACAGGTTTGTTATTGATTGTCTTTGCTGATGCTCGGCATCATTGAAAATGAGGGCCTCCCTCAACTGCTTCCCAGATTCTTAAATAAAGGTTTGAAATGAAATGAAAACAACAAACCAATGAAAAGAACAAAACAATGACAGCGCTGATCAGAAAATAATAGGTGAGACTTTGACATCAATCATACAATGTTTTTATCGCTGTCAGAATCAGGGTAATAGATTTTATCTTTCATCTGGGCTTTGGAGTGCTGTCATTCCAGTGTCTTTTGTTTGCAGTAGGAGTGCTCTTTTGGCAGAGCGCGGCACCGAAAGAATGTGACATGAGATGTACACCTGCTATGCAGTTCCCAGGGTTTCCACGCCTCCTTTGACATCAAATCCAACGACTTTTCAAGGACATTCTTGGCCCTCAAATTCCCTCAGATTCAAGGACCCAAAACAACATAGTTTGACTCATGGATCAAGGTTAATTACTGTGATACACTGAGAATTTTTATAATGAGGACTGGCAGGCTAGTGTGTGAAACAATGATGCAGGAACCGTGGGAACCGTGGGAACCATGAATTACATTTAAAAATGTTAATTATTATTTAAGTCAAAATTATTCTGGTTCCATGTGCCCCTAGGACTCAAGAGGTAATTCATAAT
>JAOVVB010257298.1:0-19557 GCA_028570985.1 Heterobranchus longifilis
CCCACCAGCCAATTTAAAACAAACAAACCCTCGCGCTGGGACTAGTATCATACTGTGATTTTGGCTTTTTATATATTTTGGATTTGCACCTTAGTGTTATTTGAGATTTTTTATGTTTGCACTCTCGCAACTGAGGCACAGCAATTTCCCTCGGTATGAATGAAGTTTTATCTTACGTAATATTAAATTATATTAAAAGTAAGGCTGTCCTGATGGTGTTTTTGTTTCCCTCCTGAGTCTTTTAACATTGAGTATTTGTCAACCAAGTCCAAATTTGTTTTTGTTGATTTTTGTCCTTTCACATTGCAGTTCTGCAGTTTTTCACCCAGTACTGCATATATATGTAAATATATATATAATGTTATTTGCTGCATTTAGATACATTTAAATCAATCTAGCAAATAGCAGATTAAGATAAAATGGGTTTCTATGATAATGGTAATATAACACAATGACATAAAGCTTTGTGGTTAAATGTCTTATGTTGCAGTCTATAGTCTCTCAAAATGACATATGAATAACACGCCAAATTTTGCATTTTTTACTTTTTGCGTGTTATTTCATGCCATGTCGTCGCACCGTGCTTTCAGCTGTAAACCCAGCAGCAAGTTATTTCACGTAATAAACGTCAAGGCCTTTTTTTTTTTAAAGCTTATTTTTTGGGCTTTGTATGATTTTATTTTGTTGTTGTTTTTGTAGCCTAAAACTAAGTTTTGTTTTTAACCAAGTTTTTTTTTACTTTAACCATGTTTTAACTGCGACCGTAGTGACGAGTCATAGTTTGACGCGTGAAAAAGTGACGTCAAGGGGTCCTTGACTGGTTGACACCGCTCGCTAAAAATAACTGGATCTGGGGCGGAAAACGGGGGCCTGCCAGGGAACAGCGGGGATGAGAGCAGGCAGGCAGGTGTCAGATCTGTGCAGACTCTGCACTGCAGAGCACCGGAGCAAAAACACCGACAGTATGATAATAACATCTAAAACACAAGATTCACTCTCAGCGGTTTCTGTAAATAAGTTTAAAAATACAAAAAACGGCCAAAATACACAGAGCTACCTATAGAGGCGTAGCTCCACCTAGTGGACACGCACACGCACACGCACACGCACGCGCACACACACACACACACACGCACACACAAAGAGACTTTCTGGTCCTTGAAAATCAGAAAGGCCATACTGAGATTAGGAAAGTGGTGTTTAAATACTATGCTCTTCACAAGTGCAACAATTTGCAAAAGTGTGTAAAATTAGACACACTTATCACTTTTAATGAATTGAAATCTCTTTTGACAGACACGGAGCAGAGTGAATGCATGTGTTTTGTGTATTGTTGATGTCATTGGTCTGCTTGTTTTATACTCTTGATGAATAATATAATTGTTCTGTGCTTTTGTTGTTCTATACGACTGTAATCAGGGCGTCCTTGTGAAAGAGAGCTTGCTCTCAATGGCCTTCCCTGTTTAAATAAAGGTTTCAATCAATCAAAACATGCACACACACACACACACACACACACACACACACACACACACACTCCTTACCTGTACACTTTCTGCTGCTGTCGTCTTTCTTGGAGGAGCTCATCAGTTTGCAGTTGAAGTTCTCCTCCCAGTACTCGGCGAACCACACGTTCCTCCTGTTGTTCTCCAGAGTCCGTGACGTGAAGTATGCATCGAACCCTGAAAGACGAACGAACGGCGGGTCAACAAATCTAATGAGCTTTGTTCATTAGGATTTTACAATCACAATCAAGCCAGCGCCGAACGTGACAGCAGCACTCAGGTGTGAACAGCAATAACAAACACGATGTGTTTCTTAATGCAGAAGTGTTTATCTGCTCATCTGTTCCGCACTGAAATTGTTGCTTTGGTGTGACACATCTGAAGTTCTCTCACAGATAACTTCACGTCTTCAATAGAGACAAATAACACGAGTAAACATCATCAGAGCGGAGGGTCGCCCCCCCCCCAGAAACAACAAGAACACAAGTTCAACAATGTCTTCTCGGCTCCATAACTTCCATAACATGTCTTATATAAAATAAAAAATATCAAAAATACACATTTAGGCGTTTATTTTACTACACTTTGTCTATTTGCGTCTGTAGATTTCTACTAAATTCACCAAAATGATTATTATGATTAGATAATGCCTCATTTGCATATTCAAAATTAACATTTCACAAAACTTGTAATACAAAAAGCAATTGTCTTAATCGTCTTAATGTTAGTCGACGAACATTCACATGATTTTGTCGACTAATCGATTAGTAGCAAAAGCACCACTTTATACCTTGTGTTTAGCAGAGATGTGCTCAGAAGTATCTTGGAAATAAGTCATTCAGCATGAAAAAAGCATAAAAAACGACTAATTGACTAAAGAAATCTTAGTCGACTAAAACCAAAATGACCGATTAGTCGACTAAGAGGGGGCAGCCCTACCAGTTTGTTGTGATTGTCTCGGGGGAAAGGGCTAACACCCGATGACAGAAAGCCTCAAACAAGCATGCTGCGAGCAGGCAATATAACTGGAACCTGGCTCTTGTTGTGTACAGAACTGCAGTAAATATTTGGCCCTCCCCCCATTGACTGCCAGCTGGCCAGAGGCACAGCTGACATCCAAGTCTCAAAACAGACAGTGAAGAAACAAACTTCTGAGAACTGTAGGACTCCGGAAAACTACATCAATCATCACAAAAAGTTACATTTTCATCTGGAGTGTAGTTATTAAAAAAAACTAAACAACATGGAGGTCCAGTAAACTGAGACAGTGAGTCCCAGAGAACAAGCAAACATGTTGCGAAATTTAAAGGCCCTCTAACAGTTGTAGAGCAGGATGTCAGTTAAGAAGGGTCAAAACAGCAGTGGAAAAAAGATTAACATCTTTTACTTACGTAAATCTTACTTAAGTAAAAGTATATAAGTGTAATCAAGAAAATTAAAGTAGAGCCATAAAAGTAAAAGTACTCATGCAGCCAAATGGGCTCTTTAGTTGTCACATATAGTATAATATTAGATTATTATTATTATTGATTCAGCAACATGTAAGATGAACTTTAGTGTTGTAACTGGCTCCAATAGAGCTAAAAAAAACACATTTTTTTATACTGGTGGGTGGTTTAATTTACTGTATAATGCATTGTATTTCATATACTCATTGTGTGAAAAAATCTTAATCTGCAAAGTAACTAAAGTCATCAAATAAATGCAGTGAGGTAGTGGAGTAGAAGTAGAAAGTAGCATACAATTAAAACACTCAAGTATAGTAGGCCTTCAAGTACCTCAAAAAGTACAGAACTTGAGTAAATGTACTTAGTTACTTTCCACCACTGGTCAGAATATGACGATATTGACATTTGGGAATCATTCAGAAACATATTTTGAGGTATAGGTGTATTTGTATGTATTTATACTACTAGAATGCAGGTTTTCCCTCAGTGACATGGAGAAAGTAACTGTGGATAAGAGGTGTACAGTAACTAAGTACATTTACTCAAGTAGCCTACTGTACTTAATTACAATGTTGAGGTACTTTACTTGAATATTTATATTTTACTTTATACTTCTATGCCACTACATTTTGGAAGGCAGTATATAGTACTTTTTACTCCACTACATTTAACCCTTTTTATTACTGCAAATTATAAATCAACCAATAGATATAATACAGGCCCATTGTTTCAACTTAATTTACACAGCAGTATATAAAAATGAGCTCCACCTTTACCAGCTGCAACATTAAAGTGATGAACACATGAATGCATCAATAAGTATAACTCAGTATATGAAATGGGTCATTCTGCATGAGTTCTTTGTCCTTTAAGTATATTTTTCTACTAATACTTGCAAGACTTTCACTTGCAACAGAGTATTTCTACACTGTGGTATTGCTACTTAAACTTAAACAGAATATCTGAGTACTTCTTCCACCACTAGACAAGAGAAGAAAAAGTTGTCAGTGCGCCCTGAAAGTAGAAAGAGCTCTCACCTTGCATGAGAAAGCCACGGTCTTGGTGAGGGAGTCGATCCTCTCGCTGTATTCGGTGAATTTCTTCTGATATTTCCGAGCTGTCACCTGCAGCTCGCTGTGCACGGCGGAAAGTTGCGCCAGCAGTGACTTCTCCCTCTTGTTGGCTTTGATAGTCTGCTTCTTGAACTCTCTATCCAGGTTGATCATCTTGCAGTTCAGCGCGCTGTTGTGCGCCTTCAGGGCTCTCACACAGCAGTGGCTCTTTAATTTCTGCTCTCTGTGAGTGAGCATCAGCCCGCAGCCGCTCTCGCAGATCCCCACCGGCCTGTAGTCGCACGTCTCCCGCATGTGCGCGTCCATGTCCCCGAGGCTCAGCACCTCGTTGCATCCTTTATTCCTGCACTTGGCCGGGGAGTAGTCGCACATCTCGGCGTGCTCTGCCAGATGCTGCAGCTTCACCACCGCATCGCAGCCCCTCGCGTGGTTGTCACATTTGATGTCCAGCTTCAGGATGAGGTTTTTCAGCGGCAGGACGTGGTTCAGCTCTTTGGTGGAGATCCGCTGACATTTGACGGGGCAGCTGCTCTGCTGGACGACCCAGGGCAGCACGCAGCCGGAGCAGAAGACGTGTCCGCACGGAGTCGTCAGCGGGTCCTCCAGGACTTTATTGCACAAGTTGCATTTGAAATCCGGGTCCACGGTCCCCTTGAAACGGTCCAGCTCGAATCCCATGGTTTTTTAAAAAGTCCAAATCCAAACTTCCCCACACCCCCGCAGATCTGAGTCGGAGCAGTGGGGCGTTTTTAGCTGGTCATTGGTGGAGCGCTCACAGACCGACTACAAGCTGTCTCAACTCTGCTAATTGACCGAGACTTTTGATGCGTTCATGTGCGCCTCGTAAAAAGTTTCAAGTTAGAAAAGTTTGAAAAGTTTGTAAGCCTAAAATATAATTACTCAAGTTAACTTTTCAAGTAGAAACAACTTTGTTGGGGATCTGCAACAGAAAAAGACGAAATCTGGATAAAGTTGATTGTTGTCAAAGGCTACAACACCTAAAACTTAGACCTTATAGGCTAAATCAAAATGCAATGTTTAGGCTTATTGTTATTCTGGTTTCGTTTTTATTGTTATTCTTTTTGTTTGTTTGTTTGTTTGTTTGTTTGTTTAATTAATTGTTACATGTTCGAAAATACAAATAAAAATAAGTAAAATAAATAAATAAATACTTTCAAAAAATTAAATTAACAGTAGCAGTCTATTATGCACCATGCCAAAATTGTATTCTCTATGACACTGTATACGGGGTGTTTGTCATGTAAACATCAAATTCAAACTCTAAAAAAAGAAGTAAAATAAAGAATAAAAACTCCAAAACTGCAACTGTAATGATTGTGAACTGAGTCAGATTCTGAGTCAGTGAATGCAGCATTTCTAGGGCCGAAAGTATGAAGCAATTCTCTACCGTAACTACTGTATTAACTGCGCATATGAGGGTAGGCATAAAACATTTTTTTTTGTAATACAGAATAGAGGTGGCTTAGCTTATCCATATGCTAATAGCCACTGGACACACCATGATTGTCATTTCTTGGTTAAAAATATGGGTGGATTAAAACATTTTTAGATGTGAGAAGTTATAAACTTCAACAGTGGTGGAAGAAGTACTCAGATCATTTACTTAAGTAAAAGTATTACTAACACTGTGTAGAAGTAAAGTAAAAGTCCTGCATTCAAAATGTTACTCAAGTAAAAGTACAAAAGTATTAGCAGAAAAAATAAAGAACAAAAAGTAAAAGTGCTCATGCAGAATGGCCCATTTCAGAATTATAATATTGAATTATAATATTGATGCATTAATGTGTACATTTCTTAATGTTGCATCTGGTAAAGATGGTGCTTATTTTTCCACTATATCCTACAGTCGTATCTGTATCCATAATAATACATCGTCATTTATTTGTTGATTATATGTTGTGTTATTAATCTGAATCTGCAAAATAATTACTAACTAATGGTAGTGTAGTAAAAAGTACAATATTTCCCTCTGAAATGTAGTGCAGTAGAAGAAAGTAAAGAAGAAAATACAAATACTCAAGTAAAGAACACATACCTCAAAATTGTATTTAAGTAGCCTACAGTACTTGAGTAAATGTACTTAGTTACATTCCACCACTGAACTTGACGGTTTTTGTTTTCATCCATAGTGTGGGATTGTGATGCAGCCTACATACTGTATGTTGGGATAACAATATAGTTTGACAGTGCAGATAAAGTCTAACATGGAGTCCTATCCCCACCTGACAGTTGCACTACATACATGTTAGACAAGGTGACATGACAGTTAGATATTTACAACACGGTGGGTGAGCGTTCAGGCATGCACAACACTTGTGAAAACAAGCAACTTTGGAAGGACACTATACCAGTGCAACCACAAGCCAGACGTTCAAGTTACAACACACTTTGAGTGAGGAGGAGATCAGGTAAAAGTTGGGAAAATCAACCTGTGCGGTATGAAAATTAATATTTGAGACACCACCACTGTGGCATTCTTGTTTGAACACACCTCTCACCACACTCCTTATGGAAAGACAGCAGGGTATTACACCACTTTATCACTCTGGCAATTGAGTGCATTTTCAATCCCAGCAGGAGGCCCTATAGTCCTGATTGATTTGAATTGTAAATGAAACTCCAGCGGGCACACTGGATGTGCTCAGTGAAGAAAAGAATGGCCTCCGCTGCTGCGGCAGGGTTCTGACCCTGCCTTGATTAGATACCCGTTCCTACCGGTTGCCTCCTCTTTCGGAAATCCAGTTTTATGCAATGCCATGCTCAATAAAACCTTTCCATATGTGCATTATCCAGAACAAAAAACAAAGGCTTATCAAAGACTTCATGGGCAAAGTGTGACAGAGAGTCTGAGCTTCCAGGTAATCCTACACTGATGTTATGATGGAGTGGAAGAAAAACTCCCTGTGCAGTCACGTCAAAGGTCCTTGTTTCATACTCACAGTGCGATTACATTCTTTTCATAGCAGGTAGGTCTGCAGATCAGGGGCTCCCAAACTTTTTCAGCTCGAGACCCAAAAGAGAAAGTTGGTGTCTCTCCAGGACCCAAACTTACAAAAATACATCATGAATTATTATGACATCTACATTTATAAACTACTGATAAAGAACACTACAAATTTAAAATGTATAAGAAATGTATTTATTTCATCATAAAAGTACATCACAGCAATAATTTTCTGAGTATTAAGTTTCTCACCACCTCATAACGAACACACAGCCTCTGAGCTCTTCTTCTATTTTATTTCACACATCATAACATTCTTCTGCATTTCACTTTGCCAATTTGGTGACCCACTAAAACAGGTCTCTGTATCTTTGTTAATTATAGTACAGTTTGTTCTTGCTAATTTCTTTTCTTTTTTTCTCTCTCTTTGTTTTTTGTTTTTAATTGTGAAGTACAATTCTTATGTTATGTAACATCAATATGCCGTGGGACTACAGATGTAAATTAGCCTCTGGATATAATCTGGCATATTTATATTCCATGGAAATGTTCATTAATATGCACTGTCCCTTTTTAAATAAATAAATAAATTGAAATTGGGTCTGTGACCCAATTTGGGAAAGACTGCTTCAGATCATGGTTTGATTTTATTTTATTTTTTAAGGGGACATATTGTGCTAATTTTCAGGTTCATACTTATTTTGGGTTTCTACTAGAACATGTTTATATGCTTTAATGTAAAAAAAGACCAAAAAATAACAGTTTTATTCTCACTCTTACTGTCTGTCTGCAACTCTGCACCGTCACTGCAGCCAGTGAATGGCTGGAGCTGCACTGTAACAGCAGTGTAGTTGTGACATCACAACCGTGCAGAAGTCCTTGCGGCTTGTTTTAAGTCAAAGTTTCTGAATACGGACTGTGTTAATTTCTCTGTGGATTGATCTTTTTGATACTTTCACGGTATTTATGTTGCACCTAGTCCCAGTGGTTGTGTTAGACTTTCTCGTTGTCTGTCATTTTGACAGACACATTGCCTTGAAGAAGGTCTCTGACCGAAAGCTCGCTGCTCTATTAAATTACATTTTTGCACAGATTTGAGTGTGCAGATGCTTTTTCTTTCCTCCCCCCATTTTTGATGGACAGGGTTATAAAAATTCCATCATAATCTGTTATTATCCATCATTTTACATTTTTTTGTGATAATAACAAATATTTAATAGCATTTAATTTTCATTCATGCATTCATTAACATTTCTTAAATAATTAATATGCAGAACAAGCTTATAGTTTATGCATTAATAAGGGCATGGACAGAAAAGATGAACAGACACAGACCGTGCAGTGCACCGCTGCTGCAGAATGATGAGCGCTGCTGCTGAAATTCACAGCATCATTGATATCCTCTGCTCTTGTGCTTCTCTGTAAAAAATATAAATAGAAGACTGGCCTATTTTCAGGTGTGTAGAACAGATCTCACTAATGTGCTGCTCTTACCTTTCGCCTGGTGTAACCAGTTTCATAGTGGAAGTACGGACGGTCCACATACAACACGTGTTCTATGTAGTCTGCCTCTCCACACGCATGGAGCGGAGCAGAGGACAGATGTGAAGTGCTTCACTGTTTAAAAACTGTGTTTTTTATGCTGCTGCACCCTAGAACAAAGGTGAGTGGATCCAATACAGCAAAACAAAATCCTGCACACTGTCTTAACTTTAAAATTTTCAAAAATTTTCTTCTGCAAGTTAAGACAGTGTGCAGGATTTTATTTTGATGCTGCTGTACCCTGCCTTGTCAAACTTTAATAAATGAAACTGAAACTGAACGTTGTTGGTACAGGTAACAAACAGGCTTCACGATGAGACGAAACCGTTTTAAAACGTTGCAGTGAAAAGTTGCAGCGGTGTGAAGTGACCCGTCTCACCTCGACTCACGGCGGCTGATGGAGTCACCTGCGATTCAACTCGTCAAATCGCCAGCGGCTGATTTTAGAACGTAATGCACGTCACCTGTTTCAACAGCCAATCAGCTCGTAGAGAAATCAGCTGTCAAACTGTCAGCTGGTCGAAATAGTTTTGGATGGATAGAGACTCAACAAGATCACTATCACTATCGTCATTCATATTTTAAGACGCTACAAATTCTATCCAGCTACAAAAAAGCCAGAAAAGCCAGGAGTTAGAACAAGAGTACAGAGAGTCGTTGCTATGGTGATGATACACTGTCTCGTCACATTGGTGTGAACTGGCAGGTTTCAGACCGTTGCACACCGGAGCATTGCAAGTTGTTACAAGTTTCAACTCGTCTCGTCACGAAGTCTGACCTGGGTTTTAAAGTTTCGGTAGAATTGCCTTCAGTGTTCTAATCTGTCAAAATGAGAGATGGCCTTCAGATTTTTCCCATCATTGTTAAAAAAAATTCAGTCGATGATGGAAAATATTCGGTGAACGCGACCACTGCCCAGACCTGCTCCATCAAAAAAGACATGGACATCTCACTTTTTACAATATGGGACCTTGAATAACCTTTAGAAAGACAAGAAATGTTTAAACATGTGGAAAACTGAGTAGATGAAAAATGAAACAGAGGGCTGGTGTTTTTACTCCAACACCTGTTTCTTCGGCCAGTTTTCACAAAGTAATTGGACTTATTTCATGCTGATGCACATCAGCTGTACGTAGCCATATATTATTTCACAGTTCAGAGCTTAAGGCTGATATCAAATCTAGCACTTTTTGTTCAGGGTACCTTGGAAGCATTATCCTAGAAATACTGTGTTCGGCGCTGCAGAATCAAACCAGCAGCCCGCCAGCTACAAGCAGCCTCTCGACCTCTGGGCCGACCTGCCGCCTGTGATTTATTATTTCAGTCCAGGAACAAACAACCTGCCTGTCTGCGTGTGGCTGTTTACTGTGAGAGTGCCTCAGTCGGAGAAATGTTTGCTCTCAAAATGGAGTGCGAATAAATAAGCAGTTGTTGTTATAGACTGTGTCAGAGACTGAAGCTTTTGGGTTTTCATGGTACAGTTAAAGGAACTGATATGCTATCTACTGGACCAGCATGTGTAGGAATGTTTTCCATGAAGCTGGGTGAAGTGGCAACAGAGGGGGGGCTAAGACCATGCTGGGTCCAACGCAAAAGACAGACAACGTCCCAGTGGAGATAAGAGTTAATCCCAGTCCTCCAACCTAAACTGTGAGTGAAGGATCAGGACAGACCGGACTGAAATGCTCCCCCCAAGACCTGCAGGTCAAAATAGCATCTCAAGATAATTCCCATGCAAGAATGCAAGCCTCCAGTTTTTCAGGCTGTATGGCACCAGCTGATTGTGATTTAAAGGAATAGTTAAGACATTTTTGGAAATATGCTTATTCACATTTATGCGAAAACTTGGTCTGTTTCTTGGCCGGCGACTTGTTGTTGGTTTTTGTACAGAATAAACAAACAATGTAACTGGTTAATTATCTCCACCAGGCGTGAGCCTGAAGGGTATTGTGCGTTCGGTTGCATGTGTGCGCGTGTTCCTGACTTAGGCTACCTTCAGAGACACATTTCAGACTAAAGACCTGTTAATTGCGGATGGCTTGTCCAATTGGAGTCAGTGGTTAAGGCTAGGGTTAGGATTAGGCATGTTGTGGTTATGGTAAGTCTCCAGGAAATGAATTTAAGGCCCTGTCTACATGTATCTGGATATTTTTGTAAATGGATATTTTCCTCTGTGTTTTGAACTGTTTTGTAAAACACCTTCTAAAGTGAATATTTTCCAAAACTCTGGTTACTGTGTGTCCGTGTAAACCGGGAGATTTTGAGAAACGGTGACATCATCTCCTCAGTTCGCACATGCATGTAGATATCTTGGCTACATGCTAACGGCTAACGGTAAGCAGTACACTAAGCAGCAACTTCACCTTATCGTCCGTCCACATGAGTCACATGTCAGTGTCTCCACAGCACCGTGGACCGTGTACCAGAAAGATAAAGAAATAATTAGCTTCTATTGTTTAATTGTTGTTTGATTTGTTACTACCGCCGAAGCTAAAGCTTCTTTCTTCTTCTCTGGTATTTGATGTGTCGTTGACGTAGCCTTTATCACCCTCTACTGGCCCAGTGAGCGTTTGGAGTTTTTATGTGTTCTAATGTAGATATTTATCAAAACGGAGGTCGTGTGGATGGATTTTTTTTTTTTTAAACAGAGGAGAAAAATATCCGTTTGTAAAAATATCCAGATACATGTAGACAGGGCCTAAATCTATATAATGTCCCCAAAAGTGACAAGTGTCTGTCTGTTTGCAGCTGATCTCGCATACCATCTGCCTAATATTTTTTGTGCACATTTATGACTGTATGCTCAATGACCTCTCGTGGTTGTGGTGATTCTCAATTCTTGAAAACCTATTTTTGATTGCTCTGTTTCATACCATCATTGACTGCTGACTCCTTACTCCACTTAACCAGCCAGTAGGGGCCACAAGTGTTCAACAACAATTACATAGCAAAAGGTGGGGCTCAGCTACACAAAGGCTGAGCAGCAGCCCAGGTTAAAATCTGACCCGTGGCCCATGGCATTATCTTACCTCTGGACAGAGCCGTTTTCCCTGCTTCCAGACTTTATGCTACGCTAAGCTAAGCTAATAGCCTGCAGGCTGTAGCTTCCAACATGTCCTCCAACCAAATTAAATGGTATGAACAACTGACCTATTCAGGAAATGCTTTGGAGCGTTTCCTAAATTAGCGCCCCTCCTGGTGGCAGGAGATCAACACGTCCTCAAACCTAAACGTAACGGTCGCAGTTTCAAACATGTGGTTTACGTTGTGAAACGGTTTGTTACTCCACTTCCGTACATAAGTACATCGTTAATTGCACATGTGACGTAGGACATGACATAGCAACGTTTGTTACATAAAGTTAAAATAACTCAGTGTTGACTTTTAGTTTGAAATGGGACATGAACAACAGTCTTCTAGGTTAAAGTCCTTCATTTGTTTCCAGCCCTCTTACCTGCCCTAAACTCACTTTCTCGATCTTAACACTACGTCACAGGACTTCCTGCTTTGCTTCCGCCATAATTACTACAGCCACTAGAGGGCGGTGCCTAAAAATAAATATGGGTTGCAATAAGCTGCTTGTACAAACAACCTATGGTGTCGTTCCTCGGGGGAGGAGAGTCTCATCGCTTTATATTTAGCGTGCAAACAAGAGTGTGGTATCAATCTTCTCAAAACTCAACAAGAAAGCAAGTATTTAAAATGTCTAACTATTCCTTCAAGAGAAAATCAGCAAACACCTGGTTTTCTTTTAAAACTAATTATCTATCCCATAAAAGATGCACAAAAAAGACTGCACTGTAAAGCATGCATGCTTTGAGTGACAGGAACAGAGTGGTCCTGGGTTTCATTGTTGAACCCTCGTACTTGAAGGCTTTGTTGTAAAGGCAACAGAGAGATCTGGTTTTCAGCATGTGTGATGAGGGTGTTTTGTATATGGCTTTGGAGTTGGGCCATTTAGTAATCATCACCACTCTTCTTTAGATATGTCAAAGACATGAGGGCCATGTGGGAAACTGCAAAGATGAGTTATTGCTCTTTGGGATGTCTTTTCATGTTGCGCTGAAACATGATGTACTTACAAAAGGAATACACTATCCATCTCGCTGTGGTTTCCCATGCTCCTGCAACTCCCTCGGGAGTCAGTAATATTGTCAAAACTGAGTCTAGCCCCCAAATGATTTATACACCAATAGTATGGTTTGTTTTTCTTGCAAACATCAGTGACTTATTGTGCCTTTCACGAGGGGAATTGGAGGTTTGTGGCTCCAGCTCCTTGAGTGAATGAGTAACTTGAAAGGCTGTTTGGAAAGATCTCAGGGTGACCTTACGGACAGGTCGGGCTTGTGGCTGCTGGGAACCAACAAGGCTACGATCTGCTCTGCTAGCACGCCACTGACAGATGAACCTAATAACCACTCCGGCCCAAGGTTACAATGGTTTGGAATTTTCAATTATTTTTTAATTAGATTTCAATTAGATTTAATTTTACTGCAGTTAATTTTATTACAGTTTTACTGATCCGTAAATTCCACAGGGCATGTCTGCGCTGCAGCTTTTTGCTCCATCCTCTGCACGACGTCATGTCCCACCGGGAGCTTTTCAGAAGTGGAGCGTTACCTGTAGAGAGTGAGGCCGCTGGGTTCACGATATCACATGAGAATCACAAGATCACACAAGAATCTGTGTAAACCCACAGATATATAAGGAGAACAATAAACAAACAAAACTTTACTTTGCCGGGGTGGCCTCTGGCTCACTGGGTTAGGGTGCGTGCCCTGTGTGGGCTGAGTAATAATCTTTAAAAAAAAAGTTTACTTTGCCTGTCCGACATTGCTCTTGATTTGGTCATTTTTCCTTGTTTCCCTTGATTTTTGTGCTTCTACTATGGGTAAGTATGGGTAAAATGGTTTCTTTTTTGTCTGGAGTCTGCATGTTTTTTTATTTTGAAAATCGACCATATGCTCTATGCCTTTCCTGTGTCCCACTTCCTGTCTGGCTCAATCTGCTCTGTGCTGCTTGATGCGGCTCTTACGTCAAAAATAGACTCGGCACTTATTTTGTTGCGGAGAGACGCTTCTGAAAGTCGCTGTGGTGCATCCGGTGGAATCACAAGCGTTGACTAGAGTGGCTGCGTTCAGCTCCGGCGGCCGCATCGGAGCCGAAACCTGCCACAGACGTGCCCTGTGGAGTTTCGGGGTTCATTTTCAAAGTGCATTATGAAACGTTACATATGAAACAAGAAATGTAATAATAACCGTGGTTTGCAGAAACTGACAATGCCAAAATGTATTCTGGTGATTTGGGTTGTGCGTTTGCTAGTTTCAGTTTTGATTTAGTTTTTCCAGAAAAGTGTATTTATTTTTTTACATTTTTTTTGGTTTTATTTTACAGTAGTTTTAGTTTGTTTTTGTTAGAGCCAGGTGTAATGTCTCAGACATACATAGAAAATACATGGTTGGATAACTGTACAGGAATGGCCACAATGTTTAATGTTTAATCTTTGTGCTACTGTTTTATAACCAGGCAAAATCGTTTTTATTTTTATTTTATTTTACTGCTTATTTTCGTTTTACTTTACTATAATAACCCTGCTCCGGCCCTGTCGGTCTGTTATGACAAAGAACAGCAGCTCAACCGCCACAACATCCACAGGCATAAACATGTGAATGTGCGTTTGCTAATGATTGTGCAACACAGGCGTCAGCAGCGGTGTTGTTGAAATACACTCTTTATTGTTAACATGTTGTTCCACACAAGCAACATCTCACTAAGTTCAACTGTTAATCAAATGCAGAAAAAAAACAAAAATATATCCACAGTGGAGATAGTGCTGTGCAAAATACTTGCTGTTGCTTAAAAGTATCTTTATCACAAACTGCTATGTGTACATGAAGAAAAGCCAATAAATATTTTGCTTTGCTTCTCACAGCAGACTGAATTCTCACAGGAGGGTTGGAAACAAGATGTGGGTCAGTGGAACCCAGATTTACCCGACAGCACAACTGCACAAGTAGAGAAAATCCCCATTTTATATGAACTAAGTCAAAGTCTCAGAACAAAATCTGACCTAAATCTGCAGTCACACACAGAAGCTAATGAAATCTTCATGGCAGAGACACAGTAAACAGAAGACACTGTGTCTTCGCCCTCTTTGGCTGCACTGCCCTGCTGGACCAAAGAAAAAATAATAATTATCATTATTACAAGTTTTATTGGTGTTGCCACTACTACAGCTCCTGTTATTATCATTTAGATAATTATTGTGAGAAAGTCTGCCCTCGACACCCTTCTTTCTTGGTTTGTGCATGAATGAACATGTAAGTCCTTTATTATTATGTAGGTGCTGTTTAGTTAATAGTTATGGTTTGGTGTAGTTGCTTTGCATGTCTGCCTGAGACAAATTTATGAATGCTCACTCCTTGTAATTTGGATTATTAGTAAAGTGATGTAACCGCGTACCAAAAGACTTTTCCCAGAATAGGAAAAAAAAAAAGAAACTGAAAAGCATTAACTCCCCAGGAGAAACTGCAACAACTTGCTTACTTTGTCATATGTATACACATTTGGGAAATTCTTTTTAACATTACAGAACTGCTCCCATATTGTAAAAAGTTAGATTTCCATTTATTTTAGATTATAAAGCAGGCCAAGGTGCTATATAAATACTGTGAAAGTATCAAAGTGCTCAGTCCACAGAGAAATGCAGATTCAGAAACTGGGCCTTTAAATGAGCTGTCAGGACTTCTGGGAAGTTGTGATGTCACAACTATAGGGAGAGTCCCGCTAGTGCCGTTACAGTCATTCTCCGGCTGCAATGACAGTGCAGAAATGCCGAGAGCGCAGACATGGAAGACCCGGAAGACCCGGAAACACTGACCAATCAGAGCAGACTGGGCATTTTCTGGATGGGGGCTTAAAGGGCTAAAACGGAGCGTTTCAGACAGAGGGTGAATAAAAAAACTGTTTTTTTTCTACTTTGGCTCCAAGCTGACGTCAACTTCTCTATGTGGTCATCTGCTCCAGGCACTGCAAGTGTTTACATTACATACACTGCTACATGTAGCTACATGCTAACGTCAGGGAAAGCTGTAATCTTGGTTGCTGATGTTGCTAATTTCTCCCCGATTTTGGATCAGATTCCTGCTGGAACATGTCCAGTTGTTACGATTTTGGTTTCACAGTAGAAAGTGCCGCTACAGTAGTCTCGTGTAGCCAGACCTACCTCCACAGCGCTGTGTCCGTGAAATGTCTTTCACTCTGGTATAGAGGAAACAACTCCCTGGTCTGTTTATATTTCTTTAAACCAATCACAATCGTCTCGGGCGCCGCTATGCCCCGGCTGCAGCGAAGAGACTTTGAGAACCACACGGAAGGAAGGAGGGACTTCCTCTGGCCGGGGGGGGGGTCTCCTCCCAGCGGAAGCATAAGGTTTATGCCAACACTGCTTATGTACCCAGCCAGACTACCCCTACAGTGACGTTACTTCCCTGAAATGACGGGCAGGGACGCTGAGAGTGCAGAAGACTTGGAAAAGCTGACCAGTCAGAGCAGCATGGGCTTCTTCAGGACGGGGGCTTAAAGAGACAGGCGAAATGGAGCGTTTCAGACAGAGGGGGATATATTAGCATAATATGGGACCTTTAAAGAAAACTCTTTTTACAAAGCAGCAGGTGACTTATTATGACTGAAATATCCTGCTGTTTACCACCTTGATCTAGTATGTTCGTCTCTGCATCTTCTCTTAAAGTTGGAAATGAAACTAGGATTCTGTTATGGCCTATGTTGTACGTTTACGACTGTATGTGGTGATAATATGCTACTGTGTACATTACGAGAGGAGTAAATGTGCATTGGAACACACAAGTCAGTGTGGGGAGATGAATGAGCTCTGTGACCTAACGTATGTAATATTTAGTAGCATATACAGCAGTCATCTGGCCTACAACAACAATATTTGGCTCCCTGATGAAAGATTAAGTTTTGCATTCCATAGCGTATATCAAAAAGTTCACACGACTTCTCATAAATCTACTGTAGATAACAATATATATACAAGGATCATATAAATCCCAATAAATACGACCTCGTAACAGCATCTAATACTGCCCCCACATGAAGAGAGGAATGTGCACCGACCCATAAACAAAGTGGGTCACTGTTGCTGTGTGTATAACCAATAACTACTGTATCAAATGCATCTCTCATACACCAACACACAACATACATTTCTCTATAGCCGACATTATGAGCCTTTTTTTTGCCAAATGATTAGGGGAGAGTGGGGTAAGATGAGCCACTTTTTACTTATGTTGTCCTCCAGGCAAGGAAAACTAAGACAGAAGTACAATGAAAACATCTGTTATTATTTCAGCATTGGAATTATAAAAAATGCATTTATGGCAAAGGACCTTGAAAATATGATTTCAGAAAAAAAGTTTTCCTGTGGCTCAACTTGCCCCAGGTTAGGGGTAAGTTGATCCAAGTCTGGGGGTAAATTGACCATCAGACTTTAAGTTTCAAGTTTAAACCTGAGCATAATTGAAAAAAATAATTTACCACTTTAAAAAAGCAATTTAATAATACATTTTTACCTTTGGCAAATAGCAAATTATTTATTTTCTTAAAGCTAACTTAAAACACATGAAACCATCCAAATAGTTTAATATTCAGAATATATTAATGTTTGCCATTGGTGAAAAGATTTTAAATGTTAAATAGGAATACTCATCCAAATTAATAGGAAAGTCAGTGTGGAGCAAAAAAAAAAAAAAAAAAAATCATAACAAAATGATAATGAAAGAAGAGGTCAAATCTGCTGGCATCGAGTCATGTGTAATAAAATAAGTATTTGGCAGAATAATAACAAGGAGAGGTGGTGGCGTGACTTTCTTGAACCAATCTCAACCTAAAAGAATATAATTTATTCTAACAAGATTCTGTATTTAAAGTCGAGCTGAAATGGAAGTTAGAGCGTCTTTAGTTTCAGTGCAGTGACGTACAGTATTTCCCAGTAAAACGGAATATTTGCACAGGAATTCAAGTCCTTTGCATTCGATTGGACCTCTGAAAAGAGGGCGGGGCTAGAGTTCAGCAGTACAGACTGGAGCTACAGGCTACAGAGGATTAACAAGCAATGGCTCCACACTGACTGTATAAAGTATCTCCACACACACTTCCCTCACCTGTTGTTGTTGTTGTTGTTGTTGTTGTTAGATCAGGAGGAGTACAAGGGAGAGATGAAAGTGAAACTGCTGTTTTTTAACCGGCTGTGTGTCACGGCGTGAGCCTCTCCGTGCTGCCAGCTGCCAAGGGTGCTGGCGGAGGTGCCTCTGCCCGTGCTGCAGTGACACGGAGCCGGTGAAAACCAGCAACATGTCCGTTAAATGAACTCGACCTCCTTCACATTGTTACAGCCGCGACAGCATGTGGCTGCTGTTGTTTTCACCTTGTGTGTCTCTGTGTGTGTTTATCAACGCCATCACAACTGTTGTCACTCGTGTATCTCTATGGTTGTCACTGCTGTTGCTTGCTAGCTAGGTGACGTTAGCTCTGTGCTGCTAACTGCTAACAGTTGCAGATTGAGTGACAGGTGGATGTTGTGATATTATTGGTTGAAATTGGTTAGTACTCGCTGACGTAGGCACGCGTCATTTTACAGGAAGAAAGAAATAATGGACTTTTATAGTTTTTTTATATAAAAATGTAAAGAAATGTACATTTTGTAAAATACATTGTTACATAGGTGCACAACATGACCAGAGATGTGATCTAAAAGGGTTCGAGTTTAACTACACAAGATAAGTTAGGCTGGGTGGAGTCATGGCTCAATTTACCCCACAGCATGTGGCTCACTTTGCCCCATAGCCACCATTTTGAAGAAAATAAACGGCCCAGTTTAGCAATTCAGGCTAATCTTTAGCTAAATGATTCACATGGTTTAATAGTTTGGCAAATCACCAACATGTATCATACTTCATTTTAGACCTGGATACATTAGATTTGACCTAACAGTCATTAAACCTGACATGCAGAAAATTCACATTGACAAGCAAAAATAATCCCATGTGCTCCTATCCATCACAGTCTGATAGAAATGATGGATGCTACCCACATTTATGGTCACATGACAACAAATCTGCACAGTTGCCTAGAAAAAGGGAGTGGGTCAACTTACCCACTGGCTCATCTTACCCCACTCTCCCCTATTAACATAAACTGCTGTAACTTTGTTAACCCAAACTTACTAATGGGAATATGACGGCATCTGCTCTTTGATACAGTTCCAAAACAAACAGTTCTATAAATCAATTGTATTATTTAAATAATTAAAATAAATAAACAACTAAAAAAATATATTAATAATTTCCACTGTGCATGTTTGCCCACTGATGAACAAAATAACTGTCCTATGATTGAACATAATTGCTGATCCTGATATACAGCATCACACTTTATATTCTCAAGTAATGATACAATGTGTAATCATGTGTTTTCTGGGTAAATATCTACCTGAAACAGAGTGTGATCTGCTAAAGATCTCGTATAAAGCCTTCAGCATTTTTTTTCAGATGGACTAGCATAATGCATTAGTTACAGAGGTTTCCAAAGCACAAGTGTGTAATATTAGGAACAGATGAGTCCCTCTGCAGGGGAGAGGAGGGGGGAAAGGTATTTGAGAATCTACAAAAAAAAAAGAAAAGTTCTTTTCTGAAGCCTGTGAAGCACTGCCGCTTTTCTGGAAGCTGTGTTCCCACTGGATCCATAAATAACATGCAAAGTATACTTGGCACATTGTACCTAAAAGAAGTTAAAAGATAAACCACATTGGGTTTGATGGATATGATTTCATATCATATATATGAGCACGTTTAACATTAAATACATTCTGCAATTTAAAGATGTATATGTATTGTATTTGAATTATGCAGGGCTGATCTTCGTTTTAGTGTCACATTTCTACTTTAGTCTCACGCTGCCACACCTCCCTCCACAGCGCTGAGTCAGCACTGGAGTATGGTCTG
>JAOVVB010257313.1:0-19554 GCA_028570985.1 Heterobranchus longifilis
TGCCTCACGAAACTCCCGAAAATCTTTTAAACTAACCGTTGTCGATCTAAAATGAAGACAGATTCAGCAGCTGCAGGGCTTATTTGTCATCTCAAATGTTTACAGAAACACATTTCTGTGAACTGTTTTCGTAAAATAAGAGAAACGAGCCGCCATGTTGGTACGATGTAAAATCTGGGAGCGTTTGTCCAATCAAGTATTTGCGCAGTTGTTTTCTTTGTTGGTCATGGAAGATAAATTGACAACTGCTGTGTCAGGATACAGACACGCCCAACAAGTGTCCAATGCTGAGAAGCGGCGCGATCCCTTCTGTCTAAAACTGCCCCTGCCGACACGTACCATGAGAGAGTGCGGGCCAGATAATAAACATAGCTATTTGTACTCAGATGTCAAATATGGTCAGAAAAAACTCTCGAGAAGTAGAAGAAATTTGAGTCTGGAAAAGTAAGGAATGTTAAAATGGAAAATGTGTAGGAACCCTGAGTTAATGAATACCATGTCACAGTATTCATTGCGCTGTATGTTGTCCAATAGAGTTCGTATTAACTACTCCATATTTAACTCTTTTTTACAAAGTAATTTCTAAATAACTACACTGTAACTTGTGGGTTGTAATCTAAATCGTTATCCCATTTAAATCCAACTGAGCTTAACATAATATTTGTAGTGTAGGGAATGGATACGTCCCCACAAACTTATTTGCTTATGGTTTTTGTGATGTGGAGAAAAGAAGGAAAAGGGCAGCGACTCAAAGACAATAGCGAGACACGCAGTGAGTGACAGGCCGTGCCCCAGGCTTATCCCCTTCTGTTACGTCTGTCCCACAGAGCAGCCGGGGCGCCGGGGACCTGTCATATAGACAGCCATCTCACAAACAGGGGCCCGGGCCCTCTGTGGAGACAAAAACATCAACAACCAAAGAGCACAGACGAGGACGGGACACCGACTGTCTTCCTCTGTCATTCAGGAGGCCAACGGACGGTTCAGCACCGAGACAAAACATTTACTAAATATCACTAAAAGTATGACCAGGGTTCCTACACGTTTTCCATTTCAAAATTCCAGACTTTTCCAGACTCAAATTTCCAGACATCTCTGTAGATTTTGTAGAAGACGACAGCGCTTTTGACCTATGGCTTACAATTGCCCCCTCCCCCATGTCGGAGATTTAGAAAGATTTTACACTGTTTGCATCTAGTTTTCTTTCCCCATTTGGAATCCTTCGCCAGCCAGGTTTTGTATTTGGGATTGTCAAGGCAGCCCTCGAAAACTTGCATTTACCCATCGTGTGCGTTCAGTCAACGCTCCTGTGCAGAAAGTACAGAAAATATCTAATTGTGATTATTTTGACTGATATTGCAATTGCGATATGATTTGCGATATAAGAAGGAATTATAATTTTATGCATCATTATTCTCTTTTTTTTTTGCCAGGATCTTTTTATGACAGATAAAAAAAACAAAAAACACAAATATTTTTCCATACTCTCTTTTCTTTTTTTTCCATACTTATCCTGGAAATTACTAAAATCAAATCCCATGCTGTTCCGTTCTGCGTAGGAACCCTGGATTACATATTTTGATCTGCTGAAAAATATGTTCTGAACTACACCCAAAACCACAGTGGCCACATTTAGACACAAAACAGCTGCACATCATCTTAACCGTTGTTATGGATATCTGTCACAGTGAGCAAACAACAGAACATTAAAATTCCTCCTCTGTTTTGAAATCAACTATCTATGATGCAGCGGAGCGAAGCCTGTCTGCTGCGGTTAGCCACACACACTTTACGTCTGAACTGTCTGAGGTCTCTTTTTTTATGTCCTCGTCATGAGGAGGAATGCAAGGACAAGAGACACGTCTCCTTCACCTTGCACATGGACGCTGGCCAGAATGATATTCATGAGTTCCAGTATTGCACTGCCTAACCCTCCTCTCTGTCCCCCCCCATGTGCATTGACAGCTTGCCTCCACTAAAACTCTCCTCCCTCGCTCCTGTAAATCAGAGCTTCTCAGTCTTTTTTCAGACCCTTTACAAGACAGAGAATATACTGAGTAGGGCTGAACGATCTTTTCAGGTTCAGTTTTTAGGAACCCGTTTTCACAGATGAACCAAAAATGTACTTGGCTTCTGTACATTTTCATTGAAAAAATGTATTAAAATGATCATGGTGTGATATTTTGTGAAGATCTGTACTAAACAAAGATTTCGATTTCAATAAAATTCAGATTAATTGTTCAGTCCCAATACTGGGCATCCCCTCTATGGAGGACAGAAGCTGCAGATAGATGCAAAGGGAAAATAATACATACATAAATACATTTAAAAATGAATAAATACATTTTAAAATAAATTTAGAATAGGCTAAATGACAAATAAAGGCAAAAATGAACAAATAAATAAATACATTTAAAAAAAATAATGAACTAATTACCAAAAATAATATTAATGTAGGCATGACTGATGCAATAAATAAAATTCAATTGAATTAATTTCCTTATTTACCTTTGCATTAATTTCCGTATTTATTTATTTATTAATTCCCTCTTTTTTTGTATTTATTTTGAAATGTATTTATTCATTTTTAATGGGATTTATTTTTGTATTCATTCATTTATTATTGCCATTTATTTTTATTTTTTTGTATGTATTTATTGATTTTTAAATTTTGTATTTATTATTTTCCCTTCCCTTGCTTTTAGATGTTTTATTACAGAAAGTATATGAAACCCATGACATCATACATTTTGTCATTGTTTTAACATTGTGTTACTTATGGATGGAATTATAAATAATAAATGATTCCACTTTTTGTTGGGGACCCGCTGGAACCCCCTCAAGGACCCCTGGGGGCCCCCCGGTTCTCACTTTGAGAACCACTGCCATAAATAATCAGTACATTTGTGAGGAGACAGGAGTGCACAACAACAGGCTGATGTCACCGCTTGTTGTTTCCTGGAGGCTCAAATAAGTAGAAACATACACACCATCATCACCAGTACCATGGTCGCCGTGGCGTCACCCTCCCAGGATCCTCTCTGCTCCTAACTGTGGCTGAGAATGAGACTCTGATTGACGACGTGTCTCCTCCGCAGGGTGGCAGAGAGTTGAAGGGCAGGTCATCTGTCACCACTGACAGGAAACGCTCAGGGTGGAGATTAATGGAGAGGCTCAGGCTTTTCTCTAGACCTGGAGATGATAATCCCAAACTGGAATAAATCAAACCATCTCTCGTAAACAACAACACAAAGCAATTCATCTAACAGGCCACCAAGGAAACGTGCATTGGTCTCATCTTGCTCGTATTACTGAATTTTGGGAAAGATGTAGGCTACAGTTTGCAGATGATTTTTGGTAGGGCTTTATCTTCAAAATGTAACGATAAGGGATGCACCGATACTGTGTTTGTAAAACTACTCTGATACACCTGCAAGCAATAACACTTTACAGCCAACGCGATGTTCACCTCTCTTCAGTTGAGCAGGCTAAGGTAGTGGTTCTCAAAGTGGGGACCAGGGACGGAAGAAAATGCTGTTTCCACCTTTTCTCTGATTTAAGATCATATTAAATGTCATATATTTGGGTTTTGGACAAAAAAAAAACATTTAAAGACATCACATGGACTTTTAGAAACTGGGATGGACATTTTTCACTCTTTTCTGACATTTTAGACCAAACCAATAAACTATACATGTTGAAATGATTCATAAACATAAACTGCTGCGAACCAGGTAAACAATAAATAGCATATTTAGATCCTCCTCTGGCACATTTTCTTTCACAAAGAAGCTCTATTCTGATGGGGGGGCTTTTATTTTGAATCTACACATCAAAATGTCTTCATACTTCATGGCTGACACCATGAGAATGTGTACTATTACTCTGAAGTCAAATGAGCCTGTGGAAACAGGGCGTTTCGTTTTAATTTGAATTTAATATCAGTGGGATTAATTTCAAACATGATAATTTGGGGTGGGTGGGTGGCTTTAATTTTAAATAAAAAATCAGTCTGCCACATTTTCTTTCCTTCTTCATAACTGACATAACCGACTGTCTGCCGGACTGAAATCATGCACACCTGACCACCGCTTTTATTTTGAAACCAGTTCTGAGACGCGATTACCGTAATACCTAGCATATAGACAAACAGCAAAAGAGCGTGTCGTCTAGTTTGACTGTCGTTTTCGAAGTGTCGGGTGGTTTGACCTCAGTAACTTACTGCAGTTGTTCTCTGTTTGGGTTAATTGTACAGTGTATCAGTTGTTCTCATGTTATTGTTATGCATCGAATATAATATGAAATATCCATAACATATGTCACAGTCAGAGGTCGTCAGTTTATTCAGTGATAGGAAAGGGGTCCCGAAAGGAAAAACATTGGTCGCAGTGTGTTTGAGCCTGGATAGGCACTCACTCACTCAGCGGGACGGTGAGAGATTCCAACCCGCTGGACAAGTCGCTTTCCTCGGCCTATGGCAGCGAGTCTCCCGGCTGATGGGCGGAGCTAACTACGGGACAACGTGACATTTCCGCATGTCAATAAAATACTTTTTAAGTATGTATGCTCTGCTCTGCTGCTTTCAGTTTTACAAGTGCCCAAAGTTAACATGTAGTCTCGGTCACATGATAGCCTGGACCACAGACAGCAGCTGCCAAGTGCCGCCTCTTCTTGAGGAAACTAACTCACTCCGGAGTTTTTTCTTCTTCTTTAAATCAGAGTTTTTGAGCAGAAAGCCAAGGAGCCGACAGAGGCGCAGACATGCTGAAGTTAAAGCCAAAATTTGACCTGCACAGAGACGTGGTGTGTGACATCCTCAGGAAGGAGGCGTCGGTCTGCAGGGTGAAAGGTGAGGCGTTCAGGTGTCCACGGTCAGCTGCGTTCTCACCGTCTCTCTGACTTTTAATGTAGGCCTACTACCTACATCATTGAATTGCTAACAGTGCTGGCAAAAAGTGCAGATTTAAGTGCAACACGTCACTGTTATTACAGTGTATTTAGCGAGATAAACTGTATTATAACGCTGCATGTGTGTAGCCCACGTAGGTAATTGCATAATATCTCACACAAAGGAGATAGATAGAAGTACATTTAGCTGTCCTAGCTTTAGCTTTAAAAAAACAAAAGAACAATCTGAATCCCTGAGTAGTTAAAGGTTAATACGTATGTACCAGTAGATGGCGCTATTTACTTTTCATATATCCTCTTATGCCTTGTAAAGAAAGCAATTTCCTTGAAAACGTCCCAATGATGGAGCAAAAGTTCTAGTTAAAAGATAAATCACAGAAAAAAGTGATAGAAAATAAAATGTATTGCATGCATATCCTAAAATATCTGGAGTTGCATGATTCTAGCATCTAACACCCTATTTAATTAGAGAAAATAAAATATGAAGTGGAATGAAGATTATTTTATTACCAGTGTATGCAATATCAGTACTAGTTAGGCTATTATTGATTAACATGAGACTGAAAATAAGGACTTTGCATATTTTTGCAGGATTCAAATATTAAAGCAGATAATGCATCAACATCTCATTATGTCTCATAACATTAAGCAGCACATTTACAGATTCCTACCAAATATTTCACCTACACAATAATAGGTTATTATTCAATGGAAACACACTATATTCCCATTTAGCACAACACTCAGTATGTTTAGCATGACCAGTGGCAGGGATAATAAAAAAGTGTTTGTCGGGGCACACTGTTGTTTACATGTTACCATGTATATGTCTGCAGAATACTCTGGAGCAGTAGACACTCGTATCCTAAACATTGAGAGAGATGGGGGTATCCTTTACTCCTGGAAGGTAAGTACATAGTGATAGCAGTGCTTATTAAGTATTTCCTATATTAAATGCACTCAATAAGTGAGTGTCATTATTAAAATCCTTATTAATCCAGTGCTCTTTCCGTTACAACCTGCATTGGTCTCACTTTTTTTTTTACTGGCATTGCCATGTCATTACATTTTGAACATAAGCCATGGATTTTTCTACATTGCTTATACAAATATACTAATATTTGTTTGAGGAGGTGACATCTGTTGCAGTGTAACATCTGAGTAGCATGTTAGATATAACATTATATGCATACCGTTTGCCAACTATTCTGCATCTGTTTGTCCTCGTCCTGTATTGAAGTCATAGTGAGCAAGATATTCAAATCACCAGATGCCATTTTCTCCGCCATTCATCATCAAATGGACACCATCTATAATTCTGCTTGACATATTTTTTCGGAAACCCTGGGATCCTTGCTAGAATTTAAAATAAAGTTCTGTGTGTGCTGAGCCGTGCTTCTCTGCACAACATCAATTTTTAATGATAGACCCAGCAAAGAGTCTGTGGGTTTAGTAGGTTAAAGACAGTGTGCAGCCTGCAAAGAGGAAAATAATCTTTCTTTTTTTGTGGAAGGTTTCACAGCTTTATGCATGTCTGGCTACGCATTGGGTTTCACAGTAGACTTCTTCTTTTTATTTTAAATCTTCTGAACTCCAAAAAGTGGTGAATCACTGGTTTGAAGTGAAGCAGGGTCTAGGCCAGGATAATCAGCAAGGTCAGCTAAGGTAATGGAGAGGTCACGCATGACGTTCCACACATATCAATGTATGGAAAGTAGGTTTACTCAGTCGGGACAGATTAGGATTATCCATCTCTGTAGTTTGATTGATTTAATGACCTAAACAAGAGGATTCTATTCTGATAGGGAGCAACAGGGACCACCAGAATTGGGAAATATGACTCCAACACCAAACAGAACAAGGTACTGTGTGTGTCTTATTCTCATCCTTACCTTTAGTGCTGCAGATTTAGCTTTTGTGCACGTGTGTATCTGTGCACGCCCGTTCCCATGTGGCTGTGTATTCTCTCCAACAGCTCCTGTACACATTCGACAAGCAGGTGTGTGTCAGCAGCTGTTCCCTGAACAAGGAGGAGACGCTGTTAGGTGAGCCTCTGTAATGTACAGATAATGAATTACCAGCAATCGACATTGTTAAAGGTCCCATATTATGCTCATTTTCAGATATGTATTTGGGTTTCTACTAGAACACTTTATTTTAATCCGACTTTCTGTCTGAATTAGGGATGCAAATTTTAAGCAGTGTCTTTAATCGATAGCCGGCCGACTTAACAATCGATTATCAATGAATCGTTAATAATTAATAGAGTAAGTTTGACATTTTTCCATTAGGAAACATGATGTTTGATGCAAAATTGGCGACATTAGGAGTTAAAAGCACAAGTAACAAGTAAACACCAAGTTACTAGAATGATAAACTAAATAACAAAATAATGACTTTATTATCCATCTTGTGGCGCAACCGCATACTACAGCAAATCTACACCACACATCTCACCTTATGTGTTATCGGTTAATATATTTTTAATCGGTTAAATTATTAACAATGATTAATCGATTAATGAATAATCATCAACATCCCTATAGTCTGAATACCTGTATTCACCCTCTCTCTGAAACACTCTCTTTAAAAGCCCAGTCTGCTCTGATTGGTCAGCATTTCCAGGTCTTCCGCATCTGCACTCTCTGTGTCTCTGCACCATCACTGCAGCCGGGTGATGACTATAACAGCACTGTAGCGGCACTTTCTACCTATATGTACTATAGTTGTGACATCACAACTTCACGAAAGTCCTGACGGCTCGTTTAAAGGCACAGTTTCTGAACGCGGGCTGTGTGCATTTCTCTGTGGATTGAGTGTTTTGATACTTTCACAGTATTTATATAGCACCTAGACCTGCTTTCTCATCAGAAAGACATGGAAATCTCACTTTTACAATATGGGACCTTTAACAATACTGTGTTCTTGACCCCAAATCAGGCATTTAAGTGAGAAGCTTTGAATGCAGTTATCCACTGTAGTGGCACCAAATCATAGTTAAGGAAACGCTGATTTACTGTAGACTCTGTAGAAAATATATGCAAATTAAGTCACATGACATCTCGCCTGTGCTGTTTCCCTCTCAGCTGTCAGCTTGGCACAAAACACCAGAGGAGAGGAGCGCCTCAGACCAAGTAACACCCAAGATCTCTTCCTCTCTATTTCATTTACAAACCATGACATCAACCATGCGTGTTGCATTTTTAATCGTTGTGGTTACATTCTTCAATTCATTTCTTCTCCCGTTCTCTCTGTCTTTGTAGTATCCAAGTGTCTAACTCTCCTGATAGAGATCCATCCCATCAACAACACTAAAGTCCTCAAGGCAGTTGACTGCAGGGTCAAAGTGCAGGTAGTGTTTGTGTTTGTGTTTTACTGCAGCCACAAGACTGATGTTGCAGTTATGGTGCATCTGCGCAGTGCATATGAATGCCATATACTTTTTTTTTTTTTTTTTTTGCAAGCTTGCTGAAAGGCTGTAACCCCTGGAGTCCTAACTGTTGGTTACTCAACATATAGCCAAATCACAAATTTAAAGAAATGCCAAGAATGTTTAAGGCCTGCATTAAAATATGAAAATCAGCAAATAGACTTCTCCATCTGGTAGCTGCTGTAAACCACCAGATGCTGACTCGTGTTTTTCTGTGGCTGTCCCTAGTTCCTCCACACAGAAACTGACAGGAGATCAGTTCTGGAGAGCCACCTGCTGCTGCTGACTGAGGACGGATGTGAGTGTGCGTGCCCTTATGCTCGTCTGTCTGAGCGGGCTATATTTCTTTAATCTGTAACAAAACAGATCATCACATTTGGAGGGACATAATCTGGCGTTTTACATTCGGAGAGGGAAAAAAAAAAAAACAGCATTCTCAGGAGACACGCTACATTGGATATAATTGCAGTTATGCATATCCTTCTGTGCGTTTCAGATGTGGATCTCTACCATGTTCTGCTGACAAAACAGGAGGGTTATAGAGTGGTAAGTTGGACTGGGAATAAGATAGTGGCCTTAGTTGAACTATAAATTGCATGGATGATTTTTCTGGCTGCCGGGTTCTGTGCATTTTTTTTTTAGAGGCACAAATTCCTTCCAAGAAAGTGCACATATCTCCTAATTGATATGCAAAAAGCTTGGAATGTATTTACATAACCCAGCGCAAAGAATATATAGTTTCAACCTCATTCTCGAGCCATAAACTGTACTGTGTCTCGTGCCCTCCTGGGGAGCTTTTGCATTAAGAATTCACAAGGCTGAATATCAATGTGTTTGTGTCTGTGAACCAGGTGATGGCAAATCCCGAGCGTTTGTCCAGAACAGCAGACAGAATAGTGGAGGACTTCTGCTGGGTCCAGTGGGACGGACACACACAGAGAGTCTACTACGTCGCTCATAATGTAACACACACGCAGGCATGTGCGGCTGTATTTGTGAGGACATTGCATTGAATTCCTCCATAAAAAGACGGCTATAATAGGTACACTGACTAATTTGCGTCACGTGTCTTTTACAGGACAAGTTACTGATGCGGTGTGTTCAGTTTTACCCCAACCATAACTGTGAAACTGTGGTGAGTCATCTCTAAGTTTCATAATTACCGAGCCTGGAATCCCAGACCTCTCTGCTAAGTTAATTTCTTTCACTTTGCATGGGTCTGGCCTCCCTCTCGTTCAGACAGATTTCCATCGACTAAATATTGTAGATCCAATCTCAACTGTTTATCTCATATGAGGCGAGTTTAAGCCTCAATCATCCTCTGTCACAGAGGAGCACCGCGAGTCAGGCATTATTGTCAACAAAGATAAGTGCTGCCGGTACCCATTCACGCAATGCTCAGGAAACTCACACCAAACTGTGAAACTAGGTAAAGCTGATCAAATATGAGTCAAGATTCTGTTACTACAGTGTCTATTTCTCGCCTAAAATGTTTTCAGAAACATATTCTGATTAGCTGTAAAATGACAGTTTGTGCCGACCACATGCTGGTGTTATGAAAAAAAGAGCTACCATGTTAACTGGTGGCTTTCAGCAGAAATCCAAATGATCAAATTAGGCGGTGCTGATCAAATACGAATCAACAATTCACGTTCATTTCTCGGCTAAAATGTTTTCAGAAACACTTTTTTTGTCTTCTGTTTAGCTGTAGAGTTAGAACGTTTGTGAGGCCTCCATTTTTTTCCTGTTTCAAAACAGACCAAGCGTCAACCTGCATGTCTCTGATTGGCTGTAGGTCACGTGTCTTTGCTCTGATTGGCTGTAGGTCACGTGTCTTTGCTCTGATTGGTTGTAGGTCACGTGTCTTTGCTCTGATTGGTTGTAGGTCACGTGTCTTTGCTCTGATTGGTTGTAGGTCTATCCAATTGCGTCCAGAAGCATTTTGGTCTTGGAAATTGAAAATGAACTGAGAGGTCCCAGACTAATTTCACATTTGCGAATTAGTGTGGTGATGCCAGGCTATTAATTACCAGTCTTTTGCACATGTTTTAACCATATATTGTTATTTCTGCTTTCACCTGATAACATACAACTGTCTTGCTTTATATTACTGTCCCACAGTTGGAAGTCCCATTAGAGTTGCCTGCTAATCTTTTCCGCACAGTCAAGTAAGTCAACAACAGTATAAATATAGAAGGATCTTTTCTCAGCAGGTACTCAATTGTATATTCTGCATACCTGCAATCAAAGGCACTAAAATTAATTCCTGTACACTTCCTGTGCTGTGCAAGTTATTAGATTTCTGTAACTTCTTAGGTCCCCAAATATTCTGATTATGTTTACTTTGTGTGTGTGTCCATCAGGTTTGTAAATCTGGGTTTTGACCATTATCACACAGAGAGACCAGAGCAGGACCTTGTTAGGATGGAAGTGTTCACAAACAGAATAGGTAAACACATTTACAGATAATAAATAAATATAAATAAACAGTCCGGTTACATGACTAATTCTATATACTTGTGTGTGTGTTTTGCATTTCTCTTTGTGAAAACAAGAAAGTAAGTCACAACTCAGCAGCTATGTTACAATCTGCAGAACATAATTCACACTCAGTGATGATACGATGATCCAAAGATTGTTGGAATTTGAAAATTAGGTGCTATTAAGTTATTTCAAACCTCGAACAAGGAATGAGTAATTTCTAAAATTACTATTTGATTTATTCATTAAATTGTTGATTGAAACTTTGATTTTTGAATCAATCATTCACCCCTATTCCTGCCATCTTACTGATTGCTATATCGTTAAAAACACATTAATGTTAGGTATTAATATGTGGATTGATTTCCCATCAGAACGTATCACAACTAATTTAATTGCTCATTGATTATCATGAATATTTTCATGGATGAACGTGATCTTTTTTTGATGTCACCTCCTGTGTGATCCATAATGACTCTGTCCCTGTGGTTTGTTTTTTTTAGGAAGCATGTGTGTGTGTTACAGCCAACCTCTTAAAGACAAACAGGAACTGATCTACACTCTGGTGTTAGTCAACAAAGGTGTGTATGCTATCTAATGTTGTCTATTCAAAGTATTAATACCTCATTTCTATTGCTGCCTCGTTTCCTATAAGCTACTGTTTTTTTTTTTATCTTGAGCACATCGTTACAAATTTGGATTTTCTCACTTTTCCTGCAGACTGCAGCAAGACGTTCAGAGTTTCCCTGGGCGACGACCAGTCGCCACAGAAAGCTGCACAACCACTCCACCCGCTCTTCATCCCTATAGGTCACTGCACACACAGACATGTAACACAGTCACACCTCAGAATCCTTATAAATTCAACTCAAGTGTGTTGAGTTTGTACGGTTGACTGCCAAACATGCAGTCCTTGCTTTTGCATTCAAAACAGCAACACAGACACACAAATACAAATGAGCGCATGTGACCTCATGCAGCTTAATCAATGTCTGCTGTGCGTACAGCATACCAATATAACATAGTAGTGATACTGTGTTGATTTTTGTATGTAGGCTACCACATCGTGGTGTATCTGCAGGACCATTTCCTCCACTGCATCAACACCAGGCAGCAGGAGATGTTCTGTCACTCTCTCTTTCTCTCAGGTAAGACAAATATAGTGTGCTCACCTCCTCCATCAGCTACACAAGCTCCTATTTTTCCTGATATTTAAACATGAAACCTGTACAAACACAGAGCTTTCTTTGGTATTTGTTCATAGAACATCTCTTAAAGGTCCCATATTGTAAAAAGTGAGATTTTCGTGTCTTTTCTTTAATATAAAGCATGTCTAGATGCTATATAAATACTGTGAAAGTATCAAAATGTTCAACCACGGAGAAATGCACACAGCCCGTATTCAATAACTGTGCCTTTAAATGAGCAGTCAGGACTTCTCTGAAGTTGTGATGTCACACTATAGTTTAGAAAGTGCCGTTACGGCTGCAGTGACGGCGCAGAGACGCCGAGAGCGCAGATGTGGAAGACTCTGAAACACTGACCAATCAGAGCAGACAGGGCTTTTTTGGGAGGGGGGCTTAAAGAGACAGGCGGTGAATACAGGTATATTCAGACTACGGCCCGACCAATGTGGGATTTTTGATACTGATACTGATTTTAAGGGGAAAAATTCACCAATTACCAATATGGTGGCCGATATTGAGCTGAATGAAAATAGACATTTTCTATGTAGATTGTGCACCAATTTTGCACCAATATGACGATGCAGATCGCTCAGATGCTCAGAAGGCTATTTTCTTATGGAAATAACTTTATTAAAGAATATGTAACATTATTATACATTATACAACAGGAGTTTTGGAACCGATCACTGGAAGCAGTATTGTCTGATACCGATCCCAATCACAGAATGTATTTATTTAACTATTCTTAACAACATTGTATATTAAGTATTAAAATTAGGAGATTAGGAGACATTTTCATATCTGCGCATATCAGAAAACATGTACGCTGATACCAATAGATACCGATATGTCTGTGATAGGCCAGTATCGGCCGATAATATCGTCTCTAATTCAGACACACAGTATGAGAAAAATAAGGTGTTTTTTGCGCATTAAAGTATGTAAACATGTTCTAGTAGAAACCTAGAATACAAATATGAACCTGAAAATGAGCATGATATGTCTCCTTTAAGGTCTTAACGTGGACTTGGGGCTGCAGTGTCAGTCGGCTAACATCACAGTGTTGCATGCAGAAGAAGAGTCCAGAGGTAATAGTCTGTTGGACCTGGCCAGCGGCAGGATCCACACTGCAGAGCTTAGCCCTGCCTTCCTGCTGCAGATACTGCAATCAGACTCTCCTCCCAGGTGAGCATGCTTTAAGGATTCATATATATTGGGGTTATTATTTATGGAGGCACCTGAGAGCAGAGGAACATATAGCTAGGCAGGAAGCAGACAGGTGGAAAGTTTTTTTTTTAAGTTATTTTTGTGCGTATGCACCTGCAGAGTGAAACAGCTTTAGCTTGAATTGTGGCCACCAGATTGGATTCAACCATCCTGCTCAACAGAGACGCATCAGGCGCCCCTTGCTTGAATTTTTTTTCTTGCACAATATTTTGTTCTATTCATTCCACTTTTAAACCAGCATATACATCACAGTGCGGGTTGTTGGCTGCCTCTGTGCCTCTGTGTGTGTAAATGCTTATGTTGTATAAAAGTAAATATGCTGTATGTCACCTTTTGTCCAAGGTGTCCCAGCAGTAAGGCTGACCCTCAGCGCCTGGCTGCCCTCCACTGCCTGCTGGTTTACATGGGAAACGACCCAAAGCTGGAGCTGAAGGTACAAATGAAAGCAGGGAAAGGTGTTGGGAGGACAAAAGTTTTGACATTTAAAGTATTGATATTTAAATGTGCAATATGGAATATTCTGCCGCTAGGGGTCTCACAATCAAAATAATAACAAAGGCCAGTTTTTTTTTGTTTTTTTACCTAATTATTCAAAAGCTCTCCTCCTCTCCAAAACAAACAGACCCGGTGATTTTAACCATTAAGAACACTGAATAAAGCATGTTAAAAACTGAGTTTCTCCCACAGGCTTCAGCTCCCGGTGGAGTCTCTATTGCTAAGTGTGCTCACCTTTTTTCTCAGATGACTTTAGATTCAGACTTTCAGGAGGTTTTTACTGGAAGCCGGATTATCCACAGAGGTCTCCTCATCTCCAAAGCAAACGGACCCGGCGGTTTTAACCTGTAAAAACACAGAACAAAGCAGTTTGATGTTAAAAATCTGTGTTTTTCTGATGCAGTTCAGCTTGTCGCTGCTGCTAACTTTCGCTCAGTTTGTTTCTCTGACAACTTCAGTTCCAGACATCCGATGGAAAAAGTCCTTCACCTGGTTAAAATACATAGTTTAAAGCCACCAAGATCTAAAAAGTGTATCGTAAAAATGTGGCTTGAAACCAGGTAAAAAGTTAATTCACGACTCGCAGGCGGAAAAGGGGATGTGATGACACGATTGACAGGCGTTCAGCGACCTAAAATAAAACTTTAAAATGACAGATTTCTCTGGGGATAATGTAAGTAAACAACTCAACAAAATATAGAACATAGGCCTAGTCATTTTCAGACATTTTAATGCAGAAATGTTACATATTATACATTTTTGTGTCAAAGTTAGCATCAAGGAAACATTTTTTCCTCCCAAATAAAGACGTAACACATAATCTGGATCCCAGAACATACACTTTCATCCAGAATTGCATTTTTGTTATACAACACAATGCCATTATTTATTTGTAAAACATAAAAACGTCAGTTATCAATGTTTATTTCATCTCAAACTCAATAATATCTCCATGATGAAGAGAGACTGAGTGCAGACGTGAGGGAAGGGTAAAGAAAAAGAAAAGCGGGGAGAAAATTCAGCCACTTTTAATAGAAAATCTACATGCTATTGTCAAAGTAAGGTGCTTTCCCTCAAGGACAATAAACAGCTAAGTAAAAAATAAATAGATAAAGGTAGGGACGGCAGCTTTTCTGCACTTCTGCGTGAATTCGGTAGGTGTCAACCTTGAATTAGAGGTGAGCAGAGGAAGGCAGAGAAAAAAAAAAGAGAAGGACAGGACGCTGTAATAAAACATGAGAGGAGAGAAGACAAGTGGACAAAGATCAAACAGAGTCGAACAAAGACGGAAAGAAAAGGGCAGATATTTTGTTTGGGCACATCGCTGACTATGACTCAGACTCTATTAGTAGTACACCTAAATTAAGATGTTCTAGCTGCTCTGATAGGTTGTAATAAATTCTTTCTTTAGAGGTTAAACGAGTCACCAGCTTCATTAGTGCAGCTAGCGCTGAGAAATTGGACACCACGTATAACGTTTGTATTCTTGCTGCACTCTGTTAATGGGGGCAGCAGCACAAAAAGTAGTGGCTTTAATAAAAGGTGATTAACCTTTTTTTTTTTTTTGTAACTTTAAGAGAATGCTGTGGAAAAATAAGTTATTCTGCTCACACCTTTGCTTTTTTTTCTTCTTCCGCTTCACACAATTGTCATACAGTGTTTCTGTTTCTGGACTCATACTGACTTTGGAAAAAGAGATATTTGTTCAAACAGCAGAGAAATGAGCTACCGAAAATGAGTTTTCAGTCTGATGCACTGTGGCTGTGAGATTCGCAGGGAGTATCTTTGAGGACATCATTAATTTTTCATGTTTCTGTAATGTGAACATCAGGAGGCCTATACCCATCATCCCAAAAATTATTATCAGCAACTAAAACAGTTTCATAACCAAACAAGATACCCACTGTTTGAATAAGGGTCTACAACACTAACGGTTAACATCAGCATGCTCACAATGACAACAACACTAACATGCTTCAGCAGGTAGGTATATTAGTCAGCTGACCTGCTGGTGGCGCTAATGAAAAGTCAGGGGGTCTACAAAAGGCATAGTACCACATTTCAATCTTTGTTGAGATATTTCAGTCTGCTCTGTCTCATTGAGCCACGTTAGCACGACTAAAAAGTGACTTTTAAACACTGAACAAACAAAACAATGAGAGGTTTTAAAGGCACATTTCCACATACTTAATAATAAGCCTACTTATTCACTTTCTTGCCGTTAATTAAAGGTCCCATATTGTAAAAAGTGACATAAATCCACAGTAAGGTGACCAGATTTCTGAGATTAAAACCAGGGACATTTCCAGTTCCAGTCAATATATCATTAAAATATCCAATGTTATTATGTATGAAATAAAAAAAAGGAGGACAATTCCGAATTCATGTATTTTGACCATGGTAACCATGGTAACTGTACTGTAATGAACTATGGTGCAGGCGAACTAAGTCATTTTGTAAATTGTGTCAGAAAATCAGTTTACAGTGAGTGAAGCTATGGTAAACTATGGAACACACAATAAAGAAAATGATCAAACTACAACAGTTTAACACAGTTTTTATCATTTATCTATATGGACAAGATAGAGAAGACACGCATGGGGCCCTGAATGTAAAAATTTAGTTACAATTTTCTGTAGTTGATATATTTTTTTAAATATTTAGCTCACTTTCCTCACATTTGAGACAGAAATTCAACTGGTAGGCTCATATCTTGCCACGAAAAATAGAATTTTTAAATGCTCAAAATAAAGTATATTCTATTCTATTCTATTCCACTTTGCGGCCTGTTTTTAACACAGTTAAAAACTGGGACATTTCCGGGGACAGGCCACCAAAAATGGGGACAGTCCCTGGAAAACGGGGACGTCTGGTCACCCTACTGTAAAGTTCTACAATTATCAAGTTACATCTTGTTTGTTTAATCCCTACAGTTTTATTGTTACCACAAGGTTGGCAGTCAGCCAGCAGAGACTTCAGGAAGTCACTGTGCTCAGCCAAGAAATAATCATGTACATAACCCCTCGTAAAAATGCAACGTGTTGTTTTTAAGCTACAGTCTCTGCAATGATTAAACAAATGAGGTATGATGTCTCTTTCAGTACGTTTACATGCACACTAATATTCCACTATTATTCAGAATATGACATATTTCGTTGAATATCCCGAAAAAGGCCTTTTTCCTAATATACTTCAACTTCAACTTTATTATTATCGGGAAGGAAAAAGTGGGGTTTTTACTGCAGTTTGCACAAGGTTACAGCCAGTTTATGGCTTACGGCCAGCTCTGTGCGTTGCTATGGTGATTGTACACAAACCAACAGGCAGGGGTAGAGATGCATACACTAAAGACAAGTGGAGCTGCGAGCCATCCTTATATGAAACATTATGAAAAGTGGATACCAACAGGTTTTTGTATATGCACACATATCAGGTTTTTGTTTGTTTCTTTTGCATAGCAGTAGTTATTCTTCCTGGGGTCCAAACAGTTTACGCAGTGACAATACACAAATTCGCATCCACGCTAACACAACACATCACAATACACATCTACTGTAAATAAACAGTTGACACAATTTAAATAAAGGAAATATAGTGGCTCCACATGAATCTACTATGATCTAACAGATAAATATCATTTGACATAGAATGTCCATAAACATATTCAACACCAAACACACTTATTAATTAATTACTAGAAGTTTCATTTTAAGTAATGCTCTTTTAACATTTTCTTGAAACCATATATATTATTTTGTTGTGTGATATGAATTGGGAGTAAATGCCATTCTTTAATTGCCCTGTATATGATTTTGGTAAAGTAAAACCTCTTTGTACTAAATTATAGTTTTCTGTAAAAAAAAAAAAAAATTGAGTCTTTGTTGTTATAACATTCCTAATGAAAACCACCAGTGAATACAACAATTGATGTTTCACTTCAAACCAAAATATATAATAATGCATTTGTTCTTATTCCACAAGAAAGAGCTACACATGATGCTTTATATTATATATTATTATAAGTATTGGACCAAACTGTTGAGCAGTAATGCAGCTGAAACCAAAGCTTGAATCACTTGTTTGATGGTTTGAGTCAGAAATGTTGCACATCTCTTAATTACAAAGTGTTACCCCTCTCTATATGTGTTTGTTCCAAGAATTTTTCTATGATAACTCCCAAAAGTTTGATTTCTTCTACTTTCTTTATTAACACGTTATTTATACTTAGATCAAGTGTTGGTTTTGAACATAAGGAATAGTTTGTTCCCATGACAATACTTAATGTTTTAGACACATTTAAGACAATTTATTTTCAGTCCTGTTACTTATATTAAGTATTTCTCATTTAAAAACAATGCAAAAAAAATATTAAATGACCTGAGATTGACCATCTTGAGTACTTAAAGCATGCGAGTTATTATACAGTACAGAAAAGTTTCTTTTTGAAGTTACATCATAAAAATGGCACCAATTCAGTGGAATGGCAAGCATATCTATTATCTCCAAACTAGAATACATGATAATTATGTACAGAAAGACATGATCCAGATCAATTCTAATGAATGAAAAATAGATCAGTGAGGAATGCCACCAGCTATATGTGAGCTGTTTATTCTTCCATGGCGGTGTGTTTTCCACACGGCTGCTTGTTGCAGGGCTGATGGAGAGCTCATGATTGGTGGTGTTGATAATCAGACATTAGTAATGATTACAGGATGCTGCTCTGTGTGCTCTGAGCAGGTGTGGCAGTCATGGCTGGCTGGAAGCTCAGTAAATAGCACCACACACAGACACGGGGCCCCAGGCTTGTTGGAAAGTGACTGTGGGCCCTTCACTCTGGACATGCATTTTACAGAGTCTGCACACTGCTGTTTTCTGGATCCCTACCCTGTTTTAAAGGAAACTCCCCCTCACACATATAATTAAAATATAATCAACATTAACAGCTCAATCTGTCTCTCTTTTGTGTCTCATGGACAGACATTCACATTCAGGGCTGTGAAAGGATAGTCTAAATTCAAATATATATTTGAATTGTAAAATAAAACAGACTATGAAAATTAATATTTTATTGTGGGGTAAAAAGCAGCACCGCGGTTGTCTGCCTCGGGTGTTAAGTTACTGCTAATGCAAACCGACCATTTCCTCCTGCTGCCCCTTCAAATTAAAAGCATTTAACTGGTGAAACATGAGTGGACCTTTTATTATGAAGTAGTCACAGGAAATGCAATGTGTTTGTCAGTGAGTTTGATACGGACGGCTAACTTGCGTCTGCAAAACAAAACAACGGACATTTTCTGCATTTTTTGACAGCGGAGCAGTTTGAAATATTCCAGGCAGTAATTGAACAAGGAGCAGAAACTGTGAGCTGTTAGACGAGACAGGTACACCTCCAACTTCTCAACGAGGTAACACTAACTAACATTCACTTTCGCAGACGCCGTGTTCAGCATGAAAATCTGATCACGGTCGCTCACAGAATGATAGAGTCAAGTTATTGCCTTCCTTCTTTATTAAAACAACAATACCTTCAGTATTCTGGGGCAATTTTTACAGTATAGTTATATTATTTTATTTGTTTATTTTGTAATGTGTAGGTATGTAGATCTTTAAAATGATGCTTATGTTGAAATAAATACACCTATAGAAGTAATTTCTCTCATATTGATTTGCCCTTTTATGGACCTAATGAACAAAAATAGATATTCAAATAGGTTTAAACTTGTGTTTTTTTTTTTTTTTTTAGAAGAAATAATCGAACGTAATTTTTGGCCAATTTTGACAGCCCTAATTCACATGCAGCCAGGCAGACGGTAGATGGTAAAC
>JAOVVB010257323.1:0-19553 GCA_028570985.1 Heterobranchus longifilis
GTAGTGTGTAGTGTGTGTAGTGTGTGTAGTGTGTAGTGTGTGTGTGTGTAGTGTGTGTGTGTGTGTAAGTTGGTCTCATTTCCTATTCGTAGCAGTTACTATGAAATGTAATGCACTGTAATTTTTGTTTCCTAAACCTACCAAAGTAATTCCCGTTAATCACAACATAGAGCGGAGCATGCATGTGTTTAAAATGGGCAGAAAATACAGCGGAAAACGCATATGGTGTCATACGAACTGTTGTGCATACATTTTCGTATGATATTATACGACCTGTTCATGAGAATGCGTTGGTGTGTGTGTGTGTGTACAGTAGATTTGTAGATTAGTCATTTGGGCAGAACATTTCTAAGTTTACGCCAACAATTTGACTAATAGCTATTTTAATATGTAACAAATAAGCCCTCCATTAGTTTTGTTTTATGTTTGTTGTTTTCCTTTTCACAGTTACATGACTCATCACAGTGCCTCCACAATAACAGTACTGTCTTCCCATAACTGTGGAAAGAAGTGGCAAGGAGTTTGTCATTCTTTCAAATAATCTTGATAATCACCTCTTTCTTTCCATCTTCCAGCTGCCTCGCCCTCTTCACCTTCTTTCTTCTCCCATTTCTGTATCTCCCTCTCATCTTTCTCTGTCTGCTGGTTTCCACAGAGATGGGTATCTAAGAAACAAGAAGTCATGATGGAACATGTGCTTTCCAACATCATATTCTTGTCACCTGATGACAACACAAAACAAACCCTTAACCATTGACAGAAAAACACACTGACTCGCTTTCTCTCTCTGTCTCACTCTACAGGTGTTGGAGGGAATAAAGAAGAGAGGGCGCTTTCAATTTGTCCTGCGACTCTAAGTGCTGCTGAAGACTGCATGCTCTGCTACTCTGCTGCTGATTCTGGTGACTGAGCCTCCCATCTGTCCATCTGTGTGTGTGAGTGAGTGATTGTCTTATCCTGGGGTCCCAGGGCTTGGAACTGGCTGAACCGCCGCCATGGAGGTGGCCCTGGTAGACTTTGAGAGCCTGGGATGTCTTGACAGCAGCCTTGAGGATGAGGTGGACACCTACACTGATGAGACCACAGCTCTCACAGTGGACATGCCCCCAGAGCACAGCAGCCCATGCAGCAACTACCATTTGCAGGCCTGTCAGCATTCCTCTACACCCATGCCCTCCTGCATTTGGGAATCCACCTCATCTTCGCCCGTTGCACACACACAAAAACTAGGAGTACCCCAGTCCCCAACCATGCCAACCCCAAGCCGTCAAGAGCGCACTAGCTGCGGCAGCATGATCTCCAACTGGAAACTGCTGCTAAACAGTGAGGGCACTAAGGAGAGCGAGAAGATCTTCAGCCGGCTTGCTAAGGAGTGCTGCGAGGATCTGTTTGTAGATAAACGAGGGCTGGATGACGGAGACCAGAAAGTCAACATCAACATCGCCGGTCTTCGTTTCGAGACGCAGCTCAAAACTTTGGACCAGTTTCCAGAGACGCTGCTAGGAGATCCTTCGAAGAGGATGGACTACTTTGATCCAATGAGGAACGAGTACTTCTTCGATCGGAACCGACCCAGCTTTGACGGCATTTTGTATTACTACCAGTCAGGGGGTAAGATCAGACGTCCGGCTAACGTCCCCCTGGATGTGTTTGCAGATGAAATCTTGTTCTATGAGCTTGGGAGCGAGGCCATGGAGCAGTTCAGAGAAGATGAAGGATTCATAAAGGATGTCGATATCCCTCTACCTAATAATGACGTGTACAGGCAATTCTGGCTGCTGTTCGAGTACCCAGAGAGCTCAAACGCAGCCCGCGGTGTAGCACTGGTGTCTGTTTTTGTTATTGTCATATCAATCATTATTTTCTGTATGGAAACGCTGCCAGAATTCAGAGACGAAAGCGACCCAATTGTGCCCACAGTGATGCAGCCTTTCAACCAATCTAGATTTTACAATTCTGTGACTGCATCTGGTCCAAAGCCAGCAACTTTCTCCGATCCCTTCTTCATCATTGAGACTGCCTGCATTGCTTGGTTCTTCTTCGAGCTGTGCTTGAGATTTCTGGTCTGTCCGAGCAAAAGGGAATTTTTCAACAACCTCATGAACATCATTGACATTATATCCATCATCCCTTATTTTGTTACCGTGGTTACAGAAATGGTCACGACGCCACAAGAGAACTCAGGACAGAACATGTCTTTGGCCATTCTGCGCATCATCCGTCTGGTCAGGGTGTTTCGTATATTCAAACTCTCGCGTCACTCCAAGGGGCTGCAGATTCTGGGACAGACTCTGAAGGCCAGCATGCGTGAGCTTGGCTTGCTCATCTTCTTCCTCTTCATCGGAGTCATCCTCTTCTCCAGTGCTATCTACTTTGCCGAGGTAGACGAGCCGAACACGCAGTTTGTCAGCATACCCGATGGCTTCTGGTGGGCTGTGGTTACCATGACCACTGTAGGCTACGGGGACATGTGTCCCATTACCATGGGGGGTAAAATGGTGGGCACCTTGTGCGCCATCGCAGGTGTGCTGACCATTGCTTTGCCCGTTCCCGTCATTGTTTCCAACTTCAACTACTTCTATCACAGAGAGACGGAAGCAGAGGACAAGCTGCCCTTGGCAGATGCTGTTGAGCAAGCCATGAAGGCTGAGACAGGTACCAAAGAGGGCAGTAAAACCAAGCCCAGTAAAGCCAGTAAAGCCAATAAAGCCAATAAAGCCAACGGCATATGGCAGACTGACAAAGGGAAATAACTGTACACAATTCAGAAGGAGAGACTTTGCCACAAAGTAGGAAAGAAATGTTAAAGAACAGAAAATGGAGGTCTAATGGGATCAAATATGTATACCTTGTGAAAAATGTGTTTTCAAAGGATATACAGGATATACTCTACTTACCTCTTTTGTGTCTAATATGACCCTTTGAAAATAAAAGGCAAGCTGAAGAATTCACCTATGTTAATGTTCAGGATTGTATGTCAACATATTTCAAGTTTAGGACTCTTCTTTTAGTTGCTTAGAATAAACATAAAAACGGTCACTGTCATAATTAAGCAGTATGTATGTTTAAAGGATTTTTAAAATTATAATGTTGGTCTTATTTTCATTGTCTTGGCCATTAATCCTATTGCTGATAACATTTTGCACACCAGCTTCACTGTTGATATTTGTGGCCACAATGACTCTTAACACAACTTTAAAGGGGACATATTATGCTCATTTTCAGGTTCATACTATAGGGTTTCTACTAGAACATGTTTACATGTTAATGTTCAAGAAACACATTATTTTTTTCTCATACTGTCTGTCTGAATACACTGACCCTCTATCTTTTAACTCTTTGTTTTAGCGCCTGTCTCTTTAAGTCCGCCTCCTGAAAAAGTACAGTCTGCTCTGATTGGCTTGCGAGAAAAATATGGTGCACCTTTGCAAAGGTGGGGGGCGGTATATTCTAATGAACCTGCATGTGACATAGAAAGGCGGGCCAAATCTGAATGGGTTGTTGAATCCCATGTTTTCTGAGCTAAGAAGCTCACAAAAAAACAGACTGGGTTGTCTTATTGCACAATTTGTGAGTTTGTCGGCACTCCAGATACCTAAATGTATGTGCACAAGGACTGAAAAAGTTTTTTCCTAATATGTCCACTTTAATACAGCGTATTTTGGGGCCATAAAACAGAGACAGATTTAAACCAGTCAGTTTTAATGAAAGATAAAAAAGAAAGGTTTGACGTCACAACCCAAAATGTTCATATCACTATGACTGTTATTGCAGATCTTTCTGCTGCTGATCATTATGCATACAACATCATCAGATTTTTTTTATGATGATTCATATTTTAAGGAAATGTGAGCAGAGGTTATGTTACACTGGAGCAGATGTTTGTATTAGAAAATTTGGTTAATGCCTTTTTGCAACTGATGACTGATGGCCAATCCTACACAAATAAGACCAAGGTTGTAAAAACAAAATGAGCATAAACAATAACACAATTTTCCTGTAAGTGTCTTGAATGAGTTATGTATAGTTTCTAGATTATAGCCCTGCTGTATTTATTAATTTAAAACTGTATCACTATTGTATTTATTCATCCTCTTTGATGAGTAGCGTGGGTATTATTAGTCAAACTGACTCCACACTATGTATTATAATGGGGTGCCTTAAATGATGTAATACTGTTGACTTTGCCATACATAATCTTACTGTGATACCTATGTTTATCATGCATATATGCTCAGTATTTTTTATTTCAGCTCGGTTGATCATGTAAACGTTGTAACCTCTCTCCATTCTACCATTTGTTTGTGAGAGTTATTTAAAAAAAAAAAAAATACTGTGCTGTCCAACAAAGAAATGCATTCTGACCTGAAATACAATTTAACATAATGTATAATAGATCCCATCTGTTTATGAGGTAGATACTATCCTTATAAACATCATTATTTCAATTAGCAGATATCTTAATGAGGAAGTAGACCTTTCAGTGACACCAGGATTAAAGGGACAGAGAGAAGGACAAAGCCAAAGATAATTGCTGAATAAAAGGAACTGATTCGAGGCCATGGACATTACAGGCCAAAATGTCTCATGATCCGACTTACTTTGGAGGAGTAATTGTAAAATTATGCTGTATCAGTGTAATGTTCTGGTGGTTAATTTTATGAGTGTTTCTTTTATAACATGTTTTCCTATTCTAAAAGAAAATCTTGGGAAGTAGAACATGTGACATGTTGATTGGGATCTACGAATATATTATCTCAAAAATAATTTTAGACTTGTGCAATGTCTGAATTTCTGGTTGAGCATGTGATCAAAGATAGTGTTTTCTGTGTGTTTGACAATCAGCTTTACGGTGATGATTATTATGGTGGTGATGATGATGATGGTATATGTTTATGATATAGTCGGTCCCTCTTCTGTAAAGTCACTGTTATACAACGAGTTCAGAGGTAGACGGGCCTGAAGTGAATACCCGCATCGTCATGGCTACGAGTTTATTACACCAACAAGACCATTACACTGTATTTGTATTTGTATGTATGTTAACATTTCAGTATACAGTTTACTGTAATGTAAGCAATATATTCTGGTATTTTAAAGCGTGTCTTCTCATGGTTTAAGTGTGTGTGTGTGTGTGTGTGTGCGTGCGTGCGTGCGTGCGTGCGTGCGTGCGTGCGTGCGTGCGTGCGTGCGTGCGTGCGTGCGTGCGTGCGTGTGTGAGACAGACAGACAGACAGACAGAGGAAAAGAGAGAGAGGGGAGTTGGTGTATTTTCTCCTTATCTCCATCGGTGTCCCCCTTCAGGGAAGATTTCGTCATTGTTTTCAGTAACTTGTCTCTGCTTTCACTGTAATGATAGTACACACACACACACACACACACACAAGATAGGTCACATCAACAAAGCATGTGTGGCAGTGCAGCGACGAGCGACCGTCTCATTGGACGCCATCCAAACAACAATAGGATGCCAGTCTCTGGTTGACACGGAGTAGTCCTCTAGCTATTAATGCCAGTTAGCTTCACCTGATACCCTTCTCTCTGGACTCGCCTCAACACCTCGTCTCAGGCCGACAAAGGCTCCTAACATATGAATTCAGTAAATACGTATTAGTAAGATTTATTACTTATTTATCATATAAAACAATATCTCGCAGTCACCAACCAGGATCCTAAAATAAGCATTTGCTTCCTTCAAGTGTGAAAATCAACAACAGGTTATGGTGTAAAAAGTGTGTCCGATTTTTTTAATACCAAATAACAATGAAAATGGTGTCATGCATATTCATAATAGGTAGCTGGTGGGCAATGTGGAAGATATGTTTGTCGCACAGTGTTTAGGGAACAGGGCACGAATAAGATGGTGTCTGATTTTTCTGTCGCTGATGTGCAAAAGACACAACAAGATGAAGAAGAAGAATTGTTTGTTGCAAATACATATTATACATATTCATATTGTTAATTTTTACATGTTGCTACAGTATAATCAACCAAATATTTACTAAGGAATATTACTGTGAGGAAATGCATCTGAATTAAGGGGAAATCTACTGTATGTCACAAAACTGATGGAAGAAAATTCATAATAATACATGAACATGATGCTTTTTTTTTTGCTTTTTTTTTTTTTAGATCAATTTGTATGAAACCCTTCATATTTTAAAAGCCAAGAGATCAGGTGTAGAAACAACATTTTGCAGTGAAGATCTGTGTATAAGAAGTGAGTGGCTGAATAACATACAATAAATATAAATATACAACATAAATAAACCTAAAGCTAGACCTTAATGTGACTACATTCCTAAGATATCACAGGTAATGGTATGGCAGTATTATATCAAATTAAGCAACACATTAGATTTACAGGATGTTTGGTGATATACAATAAAACTATCATAACAACTTCTGATTTGCAAGAAATGTCTAATTAGCAATGCAGATTAAGATGTCCTCACAGGCAACTTCAGAGCTGAATTTTATTCCGTGTCACATCGCAACAGTTGTGTTATTGTGCAGGGTTGTGAACAATAACACAAATAGTGTTTCCAACATTTCAAACTCTCGCAAATTAATTTTATTTGGCATGGCAACTCTTACTCCCCAAAAATGCTGTGGTAAAACCGGTTGCATTTCCTCCTGGAAAACCTAAACAGGAACCCTAAACTATGAATGGATGTATGAGCCATATTATTACTACATAGCTGTAGGAAATGAGGGACATCCAAGGACATGCGAAAACAGAGCTGCTGATGAAAAGGGAGAAAGGAGGGATGAATGACACTTGGGAAGAGATGACAGCAGAGTTCACACGCTACTCGTAATGGACTGTCAGCCACATAGATAGGTTACAAGCAAGTGCGGAAACAGGTTACAATTGAAATAGATCTCTTACCCCCACCTAAATATGTATGTGTACACACACACACACACACACACACACACACACACACACACAAGACCGTCCTTTGAGGTATCATTAATTCAGGAAAAAGAGCAGATTTTTTTTTTATCCCCAGGTAAACTTTTCTCACAATTCGGAGATAATAATATTGTTAATTCAGAAAAACAGGGCAAAGTTTTCTCAAGTGAATGCATTACACGTAGAATGGAGAGTGTGTGTATGTTGCAGATGCTTTTTAACATGTCATGTTGTCAAAGGTCAGTGCTATGTTATTCTGTTTGGACACAGTTAACAGCATAGACATTGTATACGCTCACACACTCGGTGCTTCTCAAACCGACATTTTGACAAGTCAAACACAGGTGTAACTAATAACCTTATTACGGTAATTGCTGCATTGTATTGCAATAATGGCTCCGGTCCAGCGTCGTTAATGTTATTAGTTCCACCTGTGCTTGTCCTGTTATGGCAAGTCAAAATGTCTGCTCTGAAAAAAAGTCTATGAATCTGATTTAATTAGGAAGAAATAAGAGTGTTGTAATGCAAATAGACAGACATGAAGTCCAATTTAAAAAAAGAAGTTCTCTCAGTATATCTAGAGAGAGCTTTGTCCTTAGATAGGATCTTTGTCTGTGATGACGGTAAGCTTGCAATAACAGCTGTATTTTGACTAGATACACCATTGAGCCTCGTCATTGCCGTGGATTCAAACTCAAATTTGAAAAGGACCTTCCCTGCTGAAATGTTAAATCCAGCTATCACATCATATCACAGAGGACTAAAACAGCTTTGGATATTAATCCTAGTGTCTCTTTCTGGTGATTTATCCAGAATGTGTGTGTGTGTGTGTGTTTGTCTGTTTTAACCACAGCCAGTCAATCCGACTGCATCCCTACCCAAGGTCACTAAAATTGTATTCCATTACAGTCACTAGATACCTCATCAAAATTGTAATCTGTAATGTAATCCAAGGGATTGCCCAGACTCAAGATACTTCCCGATTACTTACCGTATTTGTTGTATAAGTAAATAAGGTATCGTATATGTAATTATATCTGAAATTACAAATTCATACAAATATTTTACATTAAAATTGCACACTGTATGATATTTATTTTATTTGCACACACATTAGACTGCACACAATCCAGATAATGAAGAGTAAGAAATGTGTCAGGAGAGGCCACAGGCTTGTACAACAGACCTCCCCTCAACTAAAGGAGAAAATCAAACAATAACAACAACAAAAAAAAAAGAACAAAAGCAAAAAACTAAGATAACATAATTTAGAAAAATATAACAAAGAAATAAATGACGACTCTCTCTCTCTCTACATTTTATAAAGACATAAAGGTCTTTGTTCCCACAGTAATCCTTCTATCATCCATTTATAATGATCTTTAATGTATAATCAGTCTATAATTTTTTTTAGACTTTTTTGGATTAGAGGTTTGTCTAGCTCTTAAATGGGACAACACATCAATATATACACATACACTGTATCCTCCGCTGTGCTATATATTCACACAGCAATCCCACACACGTATAAAACAGGAATGCACTGGAATTCAAACACACAATGAGATTGACAGTAACAGGAGTGTGCGTCATACACTGGTGCAGGAAGATTTCCTCAAACACTCCTGATCCTGTTTGTGTAGGTGACAGCAGGAGTGTTATCTTTTGCATGCATTGTTTGCAGGTAATCTGCTGAGGCGACTAAACTGTTTGGGCTTCCAAAGGCCCACACACATAAAACACAACTGGACACATATACACTTTCACACATTTACATATTACGTAAGCACAGATTTGGGCCAAAACAGGATTCCTCTAGTGCCTATACCCATCCAGTTTAGTTGAAGTACATTTTCTTTATTGCACGTTCTCCCTTTTATTATTCTAGTGCAAACTGCATTGTTGACTTTTCTTTTTTTTTTTAAGTGTACATCTGTGTGAGTTTGTTTGATCAAAGGGCTGAAACTGCACAGTGGAAGATCCCTGTCAAGTGCTTAAAGATGCATGAGAGTGCTCCATCATTAACGAGATGCTTTGATGGAAAGTTCCACGCCGGAGTGAGAGATATGGGGAGCAAGTGAGAAGACAGACAGAGGAGGGCACAACAGGTATAGGATGGAGAGAGAGTTTGTGTGACATGGAGGAAAGAGCTGGCATGCACACAGTTTATTTCCGTTTAAGCTCGGGCCTCCCTCCTCTGAGCACCATGCTATGTGTGTGTCTTCATCTATAATTTACATGTGTCTCGTGATGATACACTGTCATAGCGTGAACACATGCACTACATGCCAAGACCCAGATTTTAATCACCAACAAAACACTTGGATTTGTTATTTAAAGAAAAGGTTTTGTTTGGGCTTTTCATACAAAAGCACAATAATTATTCTTCACCACACATTTCATATTTAGATCAAATGTCAAATGTCTTGAACTTGAACATTCAAATTGAAATTTCTCAGCGTTGTCATGACAATATGTTGGCTTATCATACATTACTGTTATAATTATGATTATTTTCACAAGTTTGGTCACTAATGACTGCCTGGATGAACAAGTGATACAGTGAAAGATGAGTAGCAAAGACAATTTAAAAGTGCAGTTTTAAAGCACAGATATGTACAGTAGTTAAAACAAGCAGGACAGGTATGAAAATAATTACCTTTTGATATTATTACTGTTTACTGTTATTACTTATTCTAATATTGGCAATTGACAGAATTAAATAACAGGAAAGCCAGTGTGTACAAAAAATAAATAAAAGAGACCATTTTGCGATGGCATCACACCAATCGCAATGCCAAATCGGGAGAACTACAGGCCTGTAAAATTGTGTTTTTCAGCATTTTGCACAGTTCGGACAGACAGAAATATAAACACCTGGCAAAGTACTCGAGACCTCTTCTGTGGTAGTTCCCGCTACAATAGGTGTCTCCAGCACCACATTTTGCCATGATGACACACACACACACACACACACACACAGACTCACAAGGTCGATTCAAAATTATTGGAAAAAGAAAATAGGAGCCCTGTACTTAGAAGTGCTTTGAATAGAGGGTTATTGTGAAGATTGTGCCACGTACAGCACTGGTGACTGTGAATGGCTTGTGAATGAAAGGTTGCGAGGTCAATTCCCACATCAGCAAGACAAATCTGTTTGGGGAAAGTGAAAGAGCAGTGCAAGGCCCTAACCTACAAAGCACCTGAGGCCAAATCAGATCAGGTTGTACCGGGTATGAATGAGTTCACTTGTGTAAGTAAGTAAATGTGTTTGCAAGGCATTCTGGAAAAAGAGAACATCGCTTCCAGTGAATGTACTGTGTAAAAAGGTTCTTTTTTTTTTTAAACTAGCAGGGATACAATCGTCTCAACTGTGCATTAGAACAGTTCTCCTCCTTCTGCACAATATCTGCCAGTCATGAGAGAATAACACACCAGTGGTGGTTAAATCATCTTCTTGTGAGACTAACTCAGAACAGAACTGTGTTTCATTGCAACCAGTCATGGGATACATTAAAGTGGTAACCTCTGACTCAAACTGATGACTAATACTTGCAGTCGTAATTCATAAAACTCGTTTTACAATGCTACAATTATTCATCTTTTACTGTTTTTTTCTTTCTGGAAAGACTGACAGGGTTGGAAATACATAATTTACAATAGATTTAAATTCAGGGCATTGCTGTTTAGTTGATATAATTGATTGTAGTCATGTTCAATATACACTAAAGAAAATCAAAACCTGATTTTGACAATAAAGGTAAAAAGATCTGCATATATATACTTAATCATGAACCTATGGGCATTACACACGAGGAAACACCTTCTATATCAAAATGATGATTACATGGCGTGTGGAAGTAGAAGTACAGAATAGCCCTTTTCAACTGACAGGAAAGGAAGGTGGGGAAAGTGAGGAGATCAATCAGACACACCTGTGAGCTGGGGGGAGGGGAGGAAAAATAGCAACAGACAGCATGAAGGAGAAAGAGGAGTGCAAATGGCTAAATGAGGATATAACTAGAAGTTTAATCCAGTCCATCTTTGCTTAAAAAAAAAGAAAAGAAAGAAAGAAAGAAAAACAGTGACATATAGAAGTAAAATAGAGTGACATTTGTTCCAAGAACTGGCTGGATTTCCTGGACTTTGCTGGGCAACAATGTGCTGCTGGAAATGTGCTGATCCCTGGAGCCCCATTGACCTTTTCAGATGTAGCTGTGGACCTCCCTGTCTTTGTTGGACCTCGGAAGGTAAATCTCCTTTTGTGCAACTCTCCAAACGTCTCCTATTTTCCTGCCTCAGGTTAATGTGCATTAGCCCCTCCTAATTCCTTACCTGCTTCTTCCCCTGCTCATTCACACACACACAACTCACACACACACACATCACAACCATGAATTTAGTTTCTGTTGATTTGCATTTTGTGAGTGAGAGACTTTGTGTTTGGTAACTATGCTTATTTGATTTGATTGGTTCTAATTTATTGTGATTATTATGTATTTTAAGATTTAAACTGAATTAACGGGTTGTTTCTTATGTGCTTTTGTAGCGAAGCTAGCTATCAGGTTATTTCTCCAACTTGATTATATCATTATTCTTAAAGTTTTAGGTGAAAGATGGGATGTCAAGAGAGGAGAATATGAAGAGTGAAACGGTCAGAATTAAGACAAATGGAGAGCTGCCAGTCTGTTTTACCTTAGTGTGTCTTAGTTCTGGGCATCATCATCAAGAGAGTGCATTTCATCTAATCAACTGACTCTAGATTTGGAAGACGAAAGAGGAGGAGGAGGATTAGAAACAGAAAACTGTCAATCTGTTGCAGTTTATTACTCAGTTGGATCACAGGGTCCTGCTGAGGGTGAGATCCACGGAGGACACACACACACACACTCATTCATTAAAACATGCACAAGTTGTGCTCCCTAGTGAAACCTGGCAACATCTGTTTAGGTCTGTTGATTGAGTGAAAAGAATTAATCTAAAGTTATCCCTTCCAGATCCCACAGATTACCTATCTTCCAGACAGACAAACAAACTCAGAGCATCGTTGGTCACATGGGCATCTTCAGAGAAATTTGTAGAACTTGCACATCTTTTCACATTTTGCTAAGATGTTGTCATCATAACCTAACAAGACTGGAGTCTACAGCCACGCTAGCAGCAATAGCACCTTAATGCACAGGCTCACGCCCCGGGCCTCTGACTAAGTACCTGGGGCCTCACAAGACATGAGCATGAAAAAATTATAAATTATAATATTCTATATTTGCACCGCTGCCGCCATGGACAATATTGGACGTGGGAAGTCAAAGGATTTTCCTGTGCATAGCTACAATGATCAGCACATTCAGTCTCGGTGATGGTACGAATGTGCTTGTGATGTTTGATGGTTTTTATTTGAAAAGTCTGATCTTCTTGTGTTGCTGCTGTGCACACAGAGGCCTACTTGGCTCATAATCTAGCTTTGTCTTGACTTATTGTTGATGTACTGTCTTATATTGATGAGTTTCATATCAACTCTGTCAAGTTGTACTTTGAGTTAAATGTTAATTGCTTACATGCTTACAATGACAATGCAAACATATTGATGTTTAGCAGGTATAATGTTCACCGTCGTAGTTTAGCACATTACCATTGGTTAATTAGCACTAAAAAAAAAGTACGGCTGAAGCTGATGGGAATGCCATCAGTTTTGTAGGTATTTCTACATAAAAGACAAATCAAACATTTTACCAGCTGGTGGTGCTAGAGGAAAAGTTAAGGGATGACTAACATCAGGGGGATCCATCGTCCGAGTGTTATGAATGCCTGTACCAAATGGCATGGTAATCCATCCAAAAGTTGTTGAGATATTTCATGGTTGAAAGTGGACGACCGATTGAATTTAGTGAAATCCCCCTCAGAGAGACGATTGTGATACTGGTATACAGGGGTGCCGTCAGGGATTTGGGGCCCCATGAAAAGATTTAGACATTGATACCATTGATACGACACCACAGGCCACACCAACCCTGCACAATAACCTCCAGAACCCAATCGATCCATTCGAAGCTTTAAATAACTCCACCTTTGCAGGCTTGCAACTCTCTTATAGTCCAATAGTTACTGTACAATACTTACTGACAATGAGCTGGGAAAATATAACACTGTGCAGACGTGCATGCAACATTCTGCACACAGTGGAATTCACTATTTGATGCAAGACAGATATGCTCTATTAGAAATGTGCTAAAGCCCAGTCTAAATGTAATTTTAATTATAAGGTTCTTGAATGGAAAATGCTCTTGACATTAATGAATTTTGTAATAATTTTCTAGGGCCCCTTTCAGTCATGTTTGTGTGCATACGATCTGAAGAGAGGGGAGAGAAACATGAGTTCCATCTGTGAGTGTTTATGTGTGAGTTGAGATTCTGAGAGTTAAAAAAGGCTTACAGTACTTCAGCAGTCAGATGATAGAGAACACACACACACACACACTTAGACATACAGTAATACACATACAAACACGCACAAACTGAGCTAATACTATAAGTAAGGATTTATACAGTATGTCAGCATATCTCTAATACCTTAAACCCTCTCAAGTGTAAACCAGTGGCCATACATATACAAACACAAGCTTGCATACATGCACACATAATTTCAGTCCCCAGTCAGACATAAGCAACACCCATGGGCAGATTATGAGACAAAGGGCCCTTGGCCATAGACATGCAAAAGGCCCCACCACCTCACATAGGAGCACACAGACTTTATAGTTGTTTAGCCTATTCTGTTGTTTTGTGTCACTTTGTAGTTGTTTTGATCTTTTTGTCGTTCTTTTTCTGTGATAACGCCCCTTTTTGTAGTAATTTTGCGCATTTGTTTTGGGTCTCTTTGTAGTTGCTTTGTGTCTCTTTGTAGTTGCTTTGTGTCTCTTTGTGGTCGTTTTGGGTCTCTGTAGTTGTTTTGCCCCTTTCCGTGAGTATTTGTATCTCTTTGCAGCTGTTTTGCATCTATTTGTAGTTATTTTGGTCTCATTGTAGTCGTTTTGTGTTTCTTTGTGGTCATTTTGCATCTCTTCGTGGTCAGTATGTGACTCTTTGAGTGACATTTTGCAGGTGAAGGCCAGGGGGGCCCCTGGGCCTCTGTGCCAGTAATCCATCCATGGCAACTCTTCCCGCCTTGTCGTCACCTGACTTCTTGTCTGTTCTCTCCTCGATATCTTCAGGCATTTGCCATCTAATAGCACAGACTGAGCACACTGAGAGAGCAATTTCTGATTTGTGTTGCTTTTCCTTGATGGTATTGATTTATGTGTGAGTGTTTTAAATTTTTTTTAAAAGAGCAAGACAGAGTCAAATGGAGACTCTGCATGTCGGACTGTAAAGGTCACAACCCCTCTCTATCATCTCAAAGGTCATCCTCTTTTCTCCTCTGTGCTCCATCTCCATTGATCAGGAGCAGTGAGGCAGCAACACTCTCAGTATAAAGTCTCTCCTCTGCTGTCCTTCACACAAAGCAGCCCACACCTAAAAAATGATGACCACCAAATGTCAGTCTGCTCATGTGCCGTCACATCACCTAAATATGCTCTGTTCACCCTGTTGCCAGGCGGATTAGTGAAATGGTCATGTGCTTTTAGAGGTATCATCAGACAGGGAGCAGCGTGTGCTCTAATATTAGCCGTGTCAGTCATCTCTTCAAATCAAATTTTTATGGCCCTTGATAGTCCAGGAGGAGAGGAGATGAGATTAATGTTTTTTTTCTAATTAACTGAATCTTTTTCTGCATATCCTGAATGTATGAACCCCTACAGTACGTTTCAGCTGTACAGACACCACACTGTCTCCTCTCTGTCTTTACAAAGCCAGCTGGTTTCCGGCTGACTGGCTGGATCAGTGGCTGGTGTAGGACAGCAGCAGATGTGTGTGTTATCCGTATGATCCGTCCACACTCATTATATAAGAGGATCTCTCCACAGGTAACAGGCCATCTGTATGAAAAGGACATGGAGCACAGCTATCAAATGGTCTTTTCCGGCTCTGTGGCAACATGCTTCTGCTGAGGCAGGAGTGTGAAAGGTGGATTAGCTGATCAAGGGTGTGCTGCTCTATGTGGTGGAGCTCAGGAGGTGAGACACGGATCACGAAGGTCCCTGGTTCAAGCCTGAGTGGGGACCTGCGTTGCATATTTCTCTTCCTAAATTTTCTGTCATCTCTGTACTTTCTGCAATCAAAGCATAAAAATGTCCCCAAAATACTTTTTAAAACTGTGAATGTCATGGTCAACAGACACAGCTGATAAAAAATTAGCACATGACAAAATCACACCTGGTTTATTCATCTAAAAAGAATACTGCAGTAAGTGGAGACAGTGTACAAAGTTTAACCCAAATCATCAGACTAGAGTTGAGTTTTTGAGTTTGTTTCTCCATTCCCAGTCAACCCAGCTGCACTGTGCTCCACCCTTGCATCCAATGCTCCATCTTGTGGGTATTTTATGAAATGGCATTTCAGATGTCCAAACAGGAAATAATAAGAGATAGGGAAAAGAGAAAACCCACTTAAATTAGGGACTGTGTGCTAAAATTATCGGGGCGAGGCTGAATCTTATGTTGTTCTGTAAAGAAGCAGGGTGCTCCTCAGCATTAATATTGTCTTTGCATCTTTTCCTTGATTTAATAATAATGCAACACATTAAAAATAAAGGCAAATAGACAATGAAGAGACAGTTCATAAAATATGTAAAATTGGCTCCTGGGCTGGCAGTTTGAGACCACTGCACTAGATCATTGGGGCTGACCCCCCTGTGCTTTCCTGGACATCTTCACTAGTAACCTAACAGTAACCAGGGCATACAACATATGCAATACAAAATATTTATTTTTACAAAGCAGGAAAAACATTGACAATTAACTTATAGGCTATAGCAAATTTGAAACTTAACAAATACCTTGCTTTGCCGTTGATAAAGCGAACTCTTTTCTGTGTTCATACAAAAACGTTGCAGGTTAAATGGCAGTTTGTCCACCCTGCCTCATCCTATTTAACAACAATCTGCAACAAGCTAGAATCACTTCACAGTCAGTTCTACCACTTGCCTGCAAGGCCTATATAAAAAAATTAAATAAAAGTGCAACCTTTGTATTGCGAGCATTGTATTTATATTGTATGCTGAGCAAGCCTGAGAAATCTAAGTTATGATGATTATTTGGCTGTTTGAATATTGATGTGATTTCTTTCACAGTTTTACTTAATATTAGTGTTCGTTGTGATCACAGTGATACATACATTGATTCACAGCAAAATGAAAAGCAATATCACAGTGCAAATAATCTTAAAAATATACTTATGCACTTTGTTAAACCTCTACCTGCATGGGTTAATTTCTGAACACACATTTCCATTCTATTCTGTAATCATTTGTATTATTATATTCAGAATAGTTTTATTTCTATGGAGGACGTTGTGGAGAAACACGATCGGGGGAAACCTCAAAATGGTCCTCACTGAATTTGTGTGTAGGACTGCTGTCTGGAAAGTCCCAGTCCTGAGGTGGAGTGTGTTCCGGGGACTCGGCGGGATCAGCCTGCGTTTTCTTGGTGTCCTGTGGGAGTTTCAGAAACCTGAGGGGAGGCAGACAGGAGGCAATATAAATAAATGCATGTGATGTTGTGGGAAAAGACACAAGGACAATGAGACAAAGTGAAACGGACAGAGACCTGAAGAGGAGTTTTTGTCCTCGCTCCTTTTTGATGATGTTGAGCTTGTAGTAGTGCCGCAAAGCCCGGGACATTTTCTCGTAGGTCATATTGTCTCTGTTCTGTAAAAAGAGATCACACATCATCGGTGCAACATTTAGTCTGCTCCCATGTCCCTCGTTTCTGCTGTTGTGTCTCTCCACCTGTGTGTCCATTTTCCCTGTCAGATGAACCACACACACCTGGGTGCTCACCTTGTGGTTTCCCCAGAGACGCGCCAGTCCGTTGGGGTCGACCACCCTGAACACCAGGTTGTCCTGGTCTTCCCATCGGATGTATTCTTGGTAACGGTCGTCACACAGCAGCTGATACACATAGTTCCACAGCAGTCTGCACTCTGGAAATGATTAAAACGGCATTAAGACATGTTTCCAAAACGTATAAGACGATCATCAATTACTTAAGCATTATCACACGAGATTGAGTGATGTGCTGAATATCGGCTATGATGATATTAGGCACAACATCACGACAACAGTTATACAAGCACCATTTATTAGTCAACAGTAATAAGCGACTAAGCACAGATTATGATTTGTTTGTTTATTTAATCATTTATTTAGCTCCGACAACACAAATAGTTCCACAACTGGACTGGGACTGCAATGTTGCCAAACATTCTCCTGCACTCTAGCATTAGCTTGCTAGCTTTGTATCGTGTACATTTATCTGTATGTTTTCATTTACTGTGTAACCAGTGACAGTCGCTTTGGTGACGTGTGATTCTGATGAGTTAACAGCTGATCAGATGTGATGTTGCTCCCTTGTTTCCTGCTCTCCAGACTGTATACAGCTCGCTCTTAACGGACTTTTGCTCTTCTCTAATTTGTTTAATGTTAGGTCGGCTGGTGAGTCATATTGATCACAACTGGAGGTTTGCACTGAACCTTCCCTTCGTCCTCTTCTGACGCCCATTCATAATTTAACTCTAATGTTGTTTGTGGATATATCCATCTTTGCGGCGCAAAGTTTGTTGCAGTCAGAGATAACGCCAGATAACGGCCGTAAACTTGTAAAGTGGAGTGATACTTCTAGTTAAAAGTCCCAGTGACATTGAATGCCTCTTTGCTTGGTCAAAACTAACTGTATAATGGTATTTAAAGCCTTGTTCATATCTTAGCATGTATGCATCTGTATCCTTGTCACTCTTAAAGCTCCTTTAAGTGATATTTTTGATATTACAAGAGAATAAGATGACTCTGGACTCATCCTACCAGTCTGAAGCTATTAGCAGATCAGACTCACAGTTCAGTATTGCAGTGCTCTTTGCTCTGACTGCCTCACAGACAAAACCAGATTGACATGGAGGGCAGCTGAAGTAGAAAATTGTGGCTGAAGAACAATACTACAGCTAAATATTGGACTTAACCTCAAGGAAAGAGCACCTGATCCATGCATACTGTATGTGCGTTGCTCTGAGGATGTGTGATAGTGTATCAGAGTTTTTCTGCCCTCTAGTGGTCAAAATTGCTTAATGCAGTTTTAAAAAGGATTTCCGATTTGTGACATATTTGTGCACCTTCTCTAGAACAAAAAAACATATGTTTGTGAAGATTTTCTGAGCGGATACTGCAGTACAACTGTTAATATATGAACGTACCTGGGATGCGGCCGTTGGCTTTGTGCATTGGGCTCCTCGGCTTCTCTCGACTGGAAAGGTTGAGCGGCTCCTGGATGACTCGCTCTGTTAGAGGAGGACACCGAACTTGGTGGTGGGGCAATGCAGAGACAGCTGCTGATCCATCTAAGAGAGAGAGAGAAGGAAAGATACAGAGAACAACAAAGAGAGAGGGACACACAATCAGACATCGCAGCAAATTTTATACTCACTAGTATGTGTGAGTGGAGCAGGGGAAGTGTAAAAAATCAAGGGGCGATCTCTGAGAGGTGACGTGGGCTCCGGCTGACTGGCCACCGTGGTTACAACAGCTGCCGACACTGCAGTGGTGAAAGAGAGGGAAACTGTGAGAGAGAAATATGAGGAACTGTGACAAAACTGAAAGCAAAAGTGATTTTACAGCTTAAACCTTTTACATTAATGGGTCTACTAAAGTAGAAGAAAGTCATTGTTCTGGACTCTGGAGTTGTAAGATCAATGGTTTCCAGGTAACCACGACACACCCACTGGCACACGTCCGACTTCTTATAATGGAAAGCACTTTTTTTATGGTAGAGACAAATGAAGAGTGTGTGCATTTGTATGTAATCCTCTACTGAAGGCTAAAATTAATGTACTAACCAGAGGTGTCAAGTAACAAAGTAAATTTACTCAAGAAATGTACTCATGCACTGTTTTGAGGTGCTAGTACTTTAGATTTCCATTTAGTGCAAATTTATAGGAAAATATTGTTATTTTGAGTCCTCCACATTTATCTGATGTGTCCAGCTGCAAATAAACGTTTTACATGCAAAACATAGCACATTAAACATTAATGCTGCTCACAACAATTTAACACATACATGTAAACATTTACATTTTTGAATGTGGGCTTTTACATGTCTTTTGACATTGGTTACTTCTTTGCCCCATTGCATGCCTACCCTTAACCCTTATGCTAGTCAAATAATGTAACTTTTTTTATATACATGTGAGTATTAAAGGTACATTTTAAATTAATGTGACTAGCATATGGGTTGAGGGTAGGCATGCATATGGTCAGGTTTAAACTTCAGATATTGGGAATAAGAAGCTGACGGAAGTCCCCAAAAATACAGTAAAACAAACAGAGAGCATTCCTGCATAATGTGTTTATGCACACCCACAATCTAACCAGGAAAAACAAGTTTGATTTGATACAACACAAACTCAAACAATTAACTCTGTGTGTGTGTGTGTGTGTGTGTGTGTGTGTGTGTGTGTGTGTGTGTGTGTGTGTGTGTGTGTGTGTGTG
>JAOVVB010257352.1:0-19551 GCA_028570985.1 Heterobranchus longifilis
GCTCTTGTTGTCACTGTGCTCAAAAGCCTCACAGGGGAGCCTTGTATTCTAATCTTCTTTTATCCTGAGCATCCTCGCTGTGGTCATTTCACTAATGGACCAAACAGGCTGATCCTATTCAGGGCCGCGCTGCTTTAGCAAACAAGGTTGTCATGAACGGAACAGAGGAGCGTCCTTGAATTAACCGTGGACTGTAAGGACCCCCGGAGGTCCAGCTGACCACGCCAGGAGCCATCACCAAATGTTAAGTTACGGTATAGGCTATAGTGGTCTACAGTGGCAGCACAGTCAATAAATGATGCAGATAAAACAAAACTTTGGTCCAAACTGAGATATCTCAACAGCTGTTGGATGGATTGCCATGAAATTCCCCCTCAGGATGAATCGTAATGAAGCTCAGCGTCAGGAAGACTTGCTCCTCCCTCTTCTCGTCACCTGATGTTTACTCTTTAGATAAACCAACCACAAGTTGCCACGATCTCTGTTAGCCAATCGTATCGTTGCTGCCAAACTTTAAATCTGTTCTCCTCTCTGCTGTCATTTTAGACAAAGCCCTCCTCCCGTCATCATCTCTGCAGTGGCCCAGATGGAGCATGACGGACACCAAACAGACATGTGGGTCATGGTAGGCCCCGATCATTGCTGCGCCTGCCGCCGTGATTACTACCGCCAATATTATTTCCAACACCAAATGCAGATGGAACCCAGAGCCTGGTCTGCCTCAACCAAGGCAGCTTTTGCGTTGTACGCTTGTCAAAATCATTGACTCTGGAAATCCACCCGGCTCGAATGATATCAAGGTCTTATCATTTTATATCAGTCCCATAAATCTAGGACAGCAGGGTCTGCTATACCAACTAGAAGGCTGTTATCAATCGATTCATCATCGATTGATATGGTTGTAACTGTTACTGTGGCAACGGCGGGAGCCAGACGATGACGTATGTAGAGCGTCCAAACGCCACATAAACACAGGACTTTCATGCCGGAAACATGAGTTCACATCCGGGTTGAAACAACATTTTAACATCCAAACCATGATGTTTTTTTCTAACCTTAACGACTCTTTTCAGTGCCTAAACCTAAAGGCATTGAAGTCATTGAAATGCAGGTGTTTTTTTCTCAACGAGACTTGTTATCAGGCTGCATTGAATGGAGCTGGTATCATCCCCATTCAATACGCTGATGCAAGCCTTCTGGATCTTCTAGCTTGGAGAGATGGCCTCTACTTTCCTAGATACATGGGACTGATGTAGAATGATAAGGGCCATTCAATCGAGTGATAACATTTGAAACGGGTGGGAACTCATAGAGCGTGGTCTTTTCCTGCTCTATAAAAAGTGTCCTGTGAGAACTTTCGTCATGATTTGACACTATAATTAATTGAAGTGTCCAGACCTTCACCACCACCACCAGTGTCTAGACTCCACAGGGGTCATTGCTCATCATTGTGCATATGGCAATAAATATGCTTTCACTCAAACCCAGTCTCTCCTGATTGAAATAACTTCATCTAGCACCATCTTTGTTTTATGACCAAATAACTGAAAAACTGTCTCCACTACTAAACTGACGGTGATGTTTAATGTCCTCGACAACCTCTGTAGCCTTTTTAAACACACGTAAAAGCTTCAAAATTCACCAGCGGGGTATTTACAGACGTATTTTAAGTCACAGAACAAAACATTAAAATCTCTGCAGCTTGTGTTAACCACAGAGGTTATTTCAGACGTCTAAACAAAAACATAAAAAAAAACACACTGACTTCCAGACGAGGGAACAGGAAGTGCTAAAATGCTAACTCATTTCCACGTTTTGAAACTACAAACTGATGCGCCCTATATGGTCGTATGGTTTGGAGGACTATCGATCGAAACATTTAACATGAATACTGGGTTTCCATAGCAATGCACACCCAACTTTTGGCACATTTCACTGCATATTGACACCTGACAGTAAAATCCTGAAACTCATAAACTGAGATCAGCCGGCGCTAACGGAGGAAGATCGACCTTTATTTATTGAAACTGCTTGCATACAAAATATATTGCACTATAACCATTATCACATGTCAACCCAAACATTTTAAATGCTAGTAGTATGTACAAAAGGAAACAAAAAAATGCCCAAAAGTGCACACAAGGTTTACAGCTTTTTTGACTACCCTGGTTTAAGTATCTACAGATTCTCTGCGTGTCTTCACTTTCTGGCACTCTACTGTCCGACAGCCCACAATGTGTCACGTTAGTATTTGTTGTATACATTCTGCAAATAAATGACTGAATCTGTTGTCGACTGGCAAGCAACGACAAGGACATTTTTGGTTAATTTCATCTAATGTGGTTCCACATGAACCATGTTGCAACCACAGATGGACTAAAGGAGGGATGCAAAATGGTCATTAGGGACTCTTCTACAGTTAAAAGGAAAGTTTCTGAAATTAATTGGGACTCCCCAATTCAAATTCTTGTGCTTCCTGCATTATCACTGTATGTACATAATACAGTATCTTCTGGGATATCAAGTCTAAATCAAGGTCACCTTACCACATTAGCAAGACAACACAACACAGTGTTTTAGCTTTAAGAGTAAGAAATGATTCATTCAGTCTAATGCCTCGTTGAAATGTAAGAATCCCTCGGGGCTGACAAAGAAAGAACGTCATTCACGCATAATGCAGATTAAATCACGAGCATTTCCCTTCTGCAACCCATTGGATCATGGGTAAAAAAAAAAATACACCAGAACATTAGAACAGCACACAGTCACAACAGTTGAATATCAAGAAAAGCTGCTACCCGGCATTCTGCTGGAAAACAGCCTCAACAACAAACATTTTGTGAGAAAAAACAGTGAATAAGCCTAAAACTATCATTAACATTGTCAACTGACATGAAACCTTTCATGTATGTGAACAGCTGCCAAAACGTATTTTCTAACAGAATGTACCAGTCATCAATTCTAATATGAAAAGTCTCATGTGAATTAACAATGATTCGCTATTTTAAAGAAGCATCACTCTTTAAAAATCCATCTTTTAGTATTAGACTACACAGTTTTGGTCGTGCCATTGTACTTTATGGAGTACCAGATAGAGTGCTGCAGGGATGACGTATTTTTTTCAGGTGAACCAGGAAGTTAGCGTTGCCCCGGATTCCCCCGACAAAAGCCTATGGGATTTTTCCATTGGATTTTGGATTATTGCAGAAAATAAGTTCTGTGGCAAACATAAGTTTATGATACACAGCAAGATACTCTTCACATATGAACACTTTTATGATTTGAGAAGAGTAAATGCAATCGGCAGAAGTAAAAAGCTAACATTAGGCTAACGAATTACAACACGGTCACATGACTTCAACGTCACCTCTATGAAGGTGACAGCGATGTTTAATGTCCCCGACAACCTCTGTAGTCTCATTTAGTTGCTTGTTAGTAACTGCCGGTCACTACCCGATCCGTACCGGACACCCGATCCGTTCTACACATGCACAAAAGTTAACGCATGAGCGGAATACGACCGTTCTGCGCATGCAGCTGTCATCGATCGCTACTGAGCATGTGCAACTCACAACAGAGATAGCAACAAAGTGAGATGACTCACTCGTTAGCTTTTTCCGTCATCAGCTCCAGAAAAATTATGTTTAATTCAGAAAGTTAAGACGTTTTAAAACAAGTTTTAACATTTTCTGGATGCATTCTGGTGAGGGATATGATACAAGTATATGTGACTTATATGTACATCACATTTATAAACAGATATATGTGTGAAACTTACACAAAATGTAACACATAGCCTAAACCTAACCAGGCTAACAGCTAGCTGGTTAGCTACAACACAGCATTAGCTGACTAGTTAGCGTTAGCTGTCTGTTTTGTGAACAATGTTGGTCTGGCTCGACTGAATTTACACTCTACACAAACACATGTGAAATAATTACACGTAAAGTTCAGAATTCACAGTATAGTCCAGCACAATGGCAGTAATACAACATTTATGGACGCTAACGGCCGTAAAACAACAGAAAGATGTTATAGACGAACTTTGATGTGACGTCCGTTAACATGTTCACGCATGCGTGTTAGAAACAAGTTTGAGCATGTGCAGAAAAAAGAATAAAGTCATGTAAAAGCTTCAAAATTCACGAGCGGGGCTGCAGGGTATTTAGCGATGTATTTTATGTTGTAAAACAAAACGTTAAAATATCTTAAGCAAGTGTTAGGCCTATTTCAGACGTCTAACCAAAAACACATTGAAAAAACCCATTGACTTTCAGACGAGGGAACCAGAAGAGCAAAAATATCAACTCTTTTCCGTGTTTGAGGAGTCATTCGTGCAGCACTGTACTCCGTATGTTGTAGTACTGTTCTAATGTGGTGGAGACAAGGGTTGCATTGAGGACAGTGTCATGCCAAAACAACAAACAGTGCAACAAAGTAGCATCTTAAGAACATCTGCAAAACGTGGATGTCCTCAGCAGTGTTCTTCAAAGTGCCATTGGGTATCCCATATGACGCCGTATATTGCCAGGATGAATCAAAATGTACACATGCTGTTCCCCGCCCTAAACTTTGGTTTGGGATCCCAAATGGTTTATGTTTCACCTGCAACTTTCCATATGAGCACGTTTGCAATGTTTTCAGAAGGCCAAGACACTACATTTATTTTTCTGCCATGGTCTCGACTCGTCTTAAGTTAGTTGTTTCCATGGCAACCCACTAAAAAAAACAGCAGGATTGGATAATGATGTCACAACCAGTCAGTCTTAGGAGACTCTTAATTCAAAGCTCCCATTGTAGAAACGCTTCTTTAGCACCAATTCTTCAATGACCCCAACTGGTCAGCATGCAACAGTCACCCCTCATCTTTTTTTTAAATTTACATTTTCCACTATAGTACAAGCCTCGGCCTAGCATTACAGTTTGTTAATAATCCCCCCCCCCAAAACCAAAACCAAAGCGTGAAAAAAAAAAGCCATTAAACAGCTTTTGTTGGTTCAGTTAAAAAGTCTAACATACACTTTAAACCTGGTGTTTGGAGGCACAATAAAATACACCAACAAGCAGGTTGAAGCCAAAAATACAAAGAAATTGATTATTGTCTGTGGCGTGACAGAGCTGATAGAGTGAAAGTTGGACCTAGACTTGGTAACTTCTGTAGCCCCGAGGTCTGTAACACCTTCCAAATATATCAAACTTACAGGTGGTTGTTTTAGTCACCAGTCAAAAAGAAAAGAATAATACAATGTTAATCTAAATGAGACACATGTCATCACTGTGGTGATTGAAATAAATATATGAGAGTCTTTTATCCCCTTAAAATTAAAGCGAAAATCCACCATAAAACATTATTCACATAGGTTACTCCAGTTAGGTTTACCCACAGTGGCACATGCTAGACCTAGATGTGTTTTCTGTACAATGTTGGAAAATACAGAGTTAAATGACAAAACTGACTTGAGGAGAAAGGAGACTGCGCCTTACAATAACTAATTAACACGTTGTATCTCATTTGTTGAATCTGTACACAAACAGAAATGTAAAAACAACAACCTGTGGTCCTCAGGTCACAAATGTACGTTCACACTGCTGTTCTCCGAAATGTTGTGTTCACACCAAACGCGAAGCGAATTTTTCATGTGCCGTGATTGCACACGAAGTCAATGCAAAGACGAATTACACAAATTTGCATCATTTGCGTATTGACATTTTTCAACTTGTGCGAGAGATTCGCGTGACGCTGTGTCGTGAAAGCCTCTCAGTGTTAAGATTCACCTGACATCACCAGTGTTGGTAACGTTACTGGTAAAGATACTGTCACCATGCCAACCAAGCCTGTCTCATACTGTTTATCACATGAGTAACTTTGTAAAGGACTGTTCATTACTGCCATTATGTCAGTCAAAATTCCTATATGTGTTTCCATTCATGAATTCAGTTTTAGGGTGGATTTTCCCTGTTAAATACAAAACAAACTTTCAGTAAAATAACGCTACTTCTCAAGTTCTGCAGCACTATGGACATTTCATTATCAGTGACACCTGTGTGTGACTCAACCCTGCTATAGAGGATACTATTTTTTCACACATCATTAAGTTTATTATCAAGAGCTCTAGCATTTGACTGATATTAAACAGCAAAAAAAGGAGAATATCAGGATAAGTGCACATTTGAAACAATAGTACAAATCTTTTCTCAGACAAATAATGACATCATTATATACAGTATGCCACCCTGCCTTCTTTTTTTCCCCCCCAACATTGTATTTGTTTTGTTTTTTTTACAATACAAAGCAACTCCATACTGTAGATGCTCTATTGACAATATAGAGTTTACTTTCACTTGATCCATTTGTCGATGCACTGCAGAGAAAGTTCAAAATGCAACATGGCTGCAGTGTGAACGACAAGTGAAAGCAAAGGTCCTAACATATTAGTGAGAGAGAAGTTGACACCAATAATACTTTTGAAAAAGAAAGATGAAATTCTAAAAAAAAACAGAGGCAGTTTCATGATTCATTACTCGTGTTACATAACCGTTTCTTGTGACATTTTCTCAAAGGTCAAAGTTCAATCATGTGTCATTGACTCTAAGTTGATGGTTGTCAGAACTCATCGATCATCAATGAGAAATGGGATAAAGTAACACTGATTTAAAAACAAAACAAAAAAACAACTAAACCTATGTATATCTTTTTTTAACATGTGTTGGAAGTTACAGAAAGTACGGAAGCCCTGAGAGGCAAGTGAGATTCTTAGTCTGATCTGAATAGTTTTCTCTTCTGTGTTTATAACTCAAGTACAGGTGAAAAAGGTGTTGCCAGGATAATCTTTCTCAGTTCCTTAAAATAAAATAAAAATCTGTAAAACGGGTGAAAAAAAAGTTTGGCCAGGTGATTTTTTTTTAGGTGTTTGTTGTTGTAATACTCATTTCGGCCACAAGAGGCTGAGGTGCACCACCGTGTTCTAAATAGTAGTTTTAATTTCTCCATGCACTCTAAAAACAAGGTAATTATAGACCACTTTTCTGTTAGTACACATGATGATGTTTCTTTGTGGGCGGAGCTTAACTGGAGGCAGAAAGATTCCCTGAACTCATTAGATAACACTGGACACAAAGTTTTGTTGGCTTGTTTTTAACAACGGCTGAAGAAGTTTCTAAAGTGTTTCTCTGAATATGTACGGTCACTCACTCTCCGGGACCACAAGGGTTAACATTATTTTAAAAAGTTCACATTAACATTGTAGAAAGAGAGAGGAGTTTCCTCTAAGTCTCCCATACAACTAGCTAACGATGTTAGCTAATGCGCTAAAGAGAGTCACGAGAGAAATCATCCTCCTAGTTGGCAATTTGTGATTAGGTGGGCACGACAAACCTTACAGACAATACATTATTTAACCTTATGTACAACAGACAATACTTTATTTAACCTTACCTTATATGAGGTGTGCAACAAACACGAGCATTTCTGATGATAATCCTATAGTGGATGTGTAGTGTTGCAGCGTCCCTATACGTTACATGTTTAAGGGCCTGTGTCCATACATATACTGTAAAAAGATAAACTCACTTTTTATATTGTGTTTTTTGTCTGGCAGAAAAGCACTGGCAGGGTGCTGGGGAGCTCTTCATCCCAGCGCCTCATAAAAAAAAAAACACTGGTAGGTTTTAGATGACAATGACATTAAGGTTAGCTAGCTAGCTAAGCTAATGCTACGTAAACAGAGGGTAGCCTGTGTGTTATCCTCTTCATACACACACAGAGAGACACAGGTGAAGTAAAGATAACAGATTAACTGTTTAAAAACTGTGTTTTTATGCTGCTGTACCCTGCCTTGTCAAACTTTAATAAATGAAACGTCGTCGGTACTGGTTATAAACAGGCTTGAATTTCTTAAAGTCACGGCTGATCGCCCGCAGTGTTTGATCTGACTTCAGATCATTGTTAAATAAAAAATCGATCAATGATGGAAAACATTCTGTAAACACGACCACTGCTACTCTATTACTTTAAGTTATGTAACATTACTGTTATGTCTTTCTTTTGACTAGAAATGTATTTTAATCTGTGCTAATCAAAAACTCACCTGGAAGAAAACATGAATGCTTTTAGTCTGATTTACAACATGGGGTAGTGGTGCACGTCAGCCTCTTGTGGCCGAACAGAGTATTACAACAACAAATACTTGGAAAATCATCTGCCAAAACTTTTTTTCCATCTGTTTTCACAAGATTGAAAAAGCCAGGATAATATTTTTTCACATATGAATTTTTCTTTCACCTATTTCACAGATTATATATTTTTTAAGGAACCTAGAAAGATTATCCTGGCAAAACCTTTTTTTTTTTCTAAACTGTTCTTAAGTCATAAACACAGAAAACAATTTAGATCACACTTATAAAATGGATCACCAGAATTTTTTTTTTCTCACTTTCCTCTCAGGGCTTCCGTAGAAAGTCTCCAAAATCCATAATAAAGATGTACATGCATCGCAAGACTAGAAAGGTACACTGATATCTGGTAAAAGATAAGACCTGGCTCAACTTGTGAAATATTTTCAGTTCTTTTCAGTACTTCAGTTATTTCCAAAAGAGAGATAGGGAATGAAGTTACACTGGGTCACACCATTTTGCATCTCAAGATAACATTTGAAAAAGGGGTTTTTATGGAGAAATAGCTGAAGTAGCCACTCAAGGTCTACAGAAGTAACTGGATCCATTTCACAGATGAGCTGAGCCAGGTCATAAGCTACAGGCTTGTGTTTGTCGACTGTACAAGGATACAACACCTTCCGTGTTTAAAAAGGATCGGTGGATAAAGCAGGCGGTTTCCTGGACTCACCCTTTGAGTTTAAAGGAAGCTCAGAAATACGACCCGGGGTGAATCAATGCTGTCACGGCAGGAAGTAGCCATCTTTACACATCTGGTCCATTAATATCAACGTCTCATCATCCCTGATTTACATGTCTAGGTTGTGATACTAGCCACAATTAAAGGCACATGTCACACAAAATATGGTGCGGTTTCTCTGAGCATTCGCAGTTTTCAAGCTATGGGTCAATTGTTTTTTTTTCCCCCCAATGATAAGTCCATGGATGTATAATAAAACCTGGATACAGCGATCGAGGCGGAGCTCCGTTCATTCCTATGAAAACTGCTCAGTGGCGCATGAAGCCAAAAAAGCTCAACTGCCGCCTCTAAAAATCCCCGGATGAACGGCACTACTTCTGTATTATGGGGTCCATAGAGCGGGCGTACTAGACTTTCCAAATGTTATTAATCTAATCCTGATAGTGAAACGAGTCATTTCGTGGGGGTTGTGATGCCGAAAAAAATGTATCCACAGATTTATAGACATCTCTTTGGCCATGTAAGTCAATGGGAAAAAGTATTTTTGGGCCCCATGGCATCACATGACAGCCGCCATAGTTGTAATACCACCGTTTGGCCACTATGTCAAATTGGCTTCAACGGTCGGCGCTCTTTCTGGGGACCTGGTTTGATCAGACTAAATCTAGCTGACTCCAAATAAAGAGGAACGTTTGTGCTGTTGATAAAATCTGTGATGTGATCTAAATCTAAAGTTTTACTAAAGTTTCTTCTCCCAACATTCTTTAAATCAAAAGATTCAGTGTTTGAGTCTGAGTCACCTGAGAGGCTGCAGGACACACACACACACACACACACACACGCACGCAAGCACGCACACACATGTTCACACGCTCTCACACACACACACACACACTGTATCACATGCTAACACACATTACTGTATGCTGACTGTGGTGTGACGGATCACTGACACACTAACAAACACTCAGCAGACTAACACACATGATGACACGTTTATTTGACTTATTGATGAGCTGATTGATTACATAAATCTTTCACATTAACAATTCTGCAATGGAGTATTAGGGCTATTGTAGTTAAAAAACCTTAGATATTCTCTGAGAATAAAGTGGTAATTTTATGAGAGAAAAAACTCACAAATTTACAAGACAAAAATGGTATACTCTCTGAGATTAAAGTGGTAATATTACGAGAAAAAACTCACATTTCTGAGAACAAATATGTGGTTATTCTCTGAGATTAAAGTGGTAATTTTACAAGAACCCCCCCCACACACAAATCTCCAAGAAAAACTTAGCTATTCTCTGAGATTAAAGTGGCAATTTTATGAGAGAAAAACCTCACAAATTTACGAGAAAACTGTAGTTGTACTGGCACCAATACTGGTCTCGGTGCATACCTCGTGAAAAGGCAACCAGATGAACTGATAAACCAAAAATCGAATGTGTGGGGCGTTGAGGGAGCGAGACAAAGTGTGAACGGAAAGAAATTAAAATGATTTAAGAGGCGTTGGATTATTTACACAATATTATCATATGTGTATTATTAACACAATATCAATATTTCATTTTTTAAATATTATGGTTATCGTCAATACCGATATATCGCGACACCCCATAATGTCTGTGATACAAATGTCGGCCGATTATTTGGTCGGGCTCTACATAAAAATGTACAACTGTTATTTTTTTTTAATTAATGATTAAAAACTCTAAACTGTAACAGATGGAATGAATGAATAGTTTTAGATAACCAATAATGATTCAACATTCCTGTGTGTGCCTGTGTCATTGAACGCATCATCACGCTGCTATTTCCTGCATGTTAAAGTGTCGTTGAACACATCATCACCTTCATCATCACGCTGCTATTTCCTGCATGTTACTGTGTCATCGAACGCATCGTCACCTTCATCACCACGCTGATATTTTCTGCATGTTACCGCGTCATTACATCATGCTATTTCCTGCATGTTACTGTGTCATCGAACGCATCATCACGCTGCTATTTCCTGCATGTTACTGTGTCATTGAACGCATCATCACGCTGCTATTTCCTGCATGTTACTGTGTCATTGAACACATCATCACCACGCTGATATTTCCTGCATGTTACTGTGTCATTGAACGCACCATCACCACGCTGATATTTCCTGCATGTTACTGTGTCATTGAACGCATCATCACCACGCTGATATTTCCTGCATGTTACTGTGTCATTACACCAGAGCAGCAATACGTCACACAGAGCACATAGACTACAACAGCGTAATCAGAGAAAATTGACCAAATTTCCAAATTTCTACTTTAAACTAGGGCTGCACAATATATATATTTTTTTTTTATCGTCATCGCAACATCAACTTGTGCAATAAACACATCATCCTGTTTCTGTTTCATTGTCCTGTTGCTCTCCTGATGTGACGGCACGTTTATTTCCCCCCGAACGTCGAGACCACGGATGTAACGTTATAAAGAGACAGACGTGTTTCCCCTACCTACATGAAACAACCTTAACCTGACATTAACCACGGAGGAGGGCACCATCATTTAACCTAACAGGAGAACACTATTCAACAGGGGGGCACACTTTCACACAGCACTGGTCTGGTCTATAGCTTGGAGCTATCAAGATCTTATTATTTGCGATAAAAATAAACAGTCATATCAGTTCTGCCTAACTAACTCAAAAAATCCCTGAGTGTCTTTCGCCATATGTCGCAGTCTTTTGATAACGATAACAATATATTGTGCAGCCCTACTTGATACCATGTAGCCTGTCTTTTTCAAGAATTCTTTCCACCCCCGGTGCCTAAAAAACAAACAAATAAACAAACAATATCCAACCCTAATACTCGTATCGGTACTCGGTATCAGCAAGTAGCCAAATGTAAGTACTTGGTTTGAAAAAAGTGGTATCTGTGCATCCCTAAATATAATCATATAAAAGTAAATAATAAAAACATTCACAGTTTGATTACTCACTACTCTGTTGGTTTTTACAAAAACAATCCAGAGTGATGCTTCTTCCTCTAATAAACCATCTCTGGCTGAAGATAAACAGCTTACAGAAACCTCATTAACCAGTTTACAGTATTAATTATCTACAGCGGATTAACTCTTTCGGTGCTTTCGACCGGTAAAATGAATGGTCTTCATCTTAAAGTCTGTGTTTGTCCCTGGAGAGACTCTGAAGAACAACGACTGACAATACAAAACACGTCTGGAAACAGTGTTACTGGGCGTGCTGCAGCTGATAAAGGTCACATTTAATTACCAGATTTGTGAATGGACTTTGGTATGACGTTCACTATGAGACGGTAACACAGACAGACAGAAACACAGGAAATATTCTGTGAAACGTCTTCATTAGTTTGAGCTACAGTCTGCATACCACAGACTTGTATTGTGTATATTATATATTTTTAATACCAATTACACTGGCAGATATGATTCATTTAGTGATCAGAAAATTAAAACAACTACTGACCAATCAGATGACAGAACGCAGTGGTTCCCAACAGGGGCTTCCGAACGGAGCAAAATTGATGCAACACAACAGATAAATATCGGCCACCGCCATCGGTGAATGTCATCTTATTTGCCGATTGCAGTCAACAAGTAGAATATCGGCAGATACCGATGTTCAGCCGATATATCGGTGCATCCCTGTATTGGGGCCCTGGGCGATCCTAGTCAAAATAACCCAATTCCACCTTTTGCCGTTTTAAGAGATGGAACTAGTTATTGAGTTAATATTTGCCATGGGTCCTAATTTAAAGTATCACACATCATCAGGAGGTAAAGGCACTCTGTCAGTCATTTTGAAGGAGACAGACAGACTTTTGTATTTTCCTTTTAAAAAACATACAAATGAAGTGTGGACTAACTTTCCTAATTACAGAACTAATGATGTTTTGAGAAGAAATACGTTAACATTTTGCTATGATGGTTTCTAACTTAGTTCTTGGTAGGATGATGGTTAAACGATATTTCATAATAAATAATACCTTATTAAATTCCTACAACTTTTACAAAGTCAAATTCAATCACAAGGTGCATTTTCAAGCTTTTCCAGCATCTTACAGCTGGTAAATTATATATTTATATACAGTAGGCTATACTGATTATTGAACTTCTTTATCACATCAAATTAGATGTTATTATGCTACTATCCACTCTGTGCAATATTCACTGTAAACATGTTTACATCTGTATATATCCGTCTATATATTGTATATATTCTTGTAGTGCTTATATTCGTTATATTTTATCGTATTATATTTTATAGGTCTTTTTTTATTTACTGTTCTAATGTATATTTTTCTCATTGTCTCTTATATTTGTTATTTTATTTTTTTCTATTTAATATTTCTTTAATGGATCCTCCCAGCCTCAGCATTTCACACGATAGTACTTGTATACCGGAGTGACCAATAAACATCTTGAATCTATAAACAACTATGTTTCGTGACAGAATTCTACAAAAGAGCGACAACTTAAAACACAACGTTTCGTGTTTCAAAATGTACCACCTGTTTGTAACTAGACATGGCATCCTATATAACTCAAATTTCAAGCACTTTATTCAAAATCCAAGCACTTTTCAAACCTTGAAAACATTAGGGCTGCGCCCTCTTAGTCGACTAATCGGTCGTTTTGGTTTTCATCGACAAATATTTCTTTAGCCCATTAGTCATTTTTTACGCCTTTTTCATGCTGAATGACTTATTTCCAAGGAACTTATGAGCACATCTCTGGGAAACACAAGATTCAAAGTGGTGTTTTTGCATTAATTATTTGTGGAGAAACTCAGTTTTACAGATTACTTAACAAAAATCATATGAGTGTTGACTGAGAATTTCTTTGGGACATTCCTGCCCCTACACATTTTCTTATCTTATTTTTACTACTATTAAATGTCTTTTATTTCCCATCAATTATGGCATTCTACCCCAGTTTTAATGCTCATTCTATGTCTATTATGTCATGTAGTTTCCTTACTGTAAAACACGTTGTGCTGCATTTCTTGTATGAAAGGTGCTATACAAATAAAGTTTTATGGTGGTGGTTGTTTCTTACCGTAGTTTATTCTTCAGTCTGTAGTTATTGTATGTTAAATATGTTGGTGGGATGATGGTTGTACAATCTTTAATAATAAACGTATTAAATTATAAAACACACATGTATCAAACTATGTATAAACCAAACTGGTTTCTGGTCTTCAAACTACCAACCCCTCCTAACCTGAGCCGCGTGCACGCAGGGTACACACGCACGCGCCTGGTATAATGTTATGGCTAATATTTAAAAAAGATAACGAGACAAACCGGGAGGTGTTGTCTCCGTTAAGCCGGTGAAGTGCACCCTCCGACAAAATGACAGAGTCCGAGGAGACATTTTGAGATTCCTTACCAGGTAGAAGCTAATGCTAACAGTAGGTAGCAGGGCTGTTAGCATTAGCATGCTAGCGAGACGACAACAATCCACCGCGTCTAAAAACAGCCTGAAATAATTCACCAAACACTGTTATTCAAACGGCCACTAAGCGAGAATACAAACGTCCGATATAAGTGTTAAATTTACCGCGTTTATTTAGAATATCTCACCATTTCACAGCTGTTACAAAGCTAGCATGTTAGCCTAGCTAGCACCAACGGGCTGTGACAATGGAACGCTAGCGAGGCTAACAGTTAGCCACCAGCTAGCTTCTTCTTCTTCCTCCAACACAAAACACCAACATGTGGATCTGTGTTTTAATTATTCACGCTAATTAAAACCGTACCTCACACGCGGACACGGTGAACGGAAATGTTGTTTCCCCCACAGACAGCGGACCTTACCTCCTCTACTTCCCCGGTGTCCGAGCCCTGCTCCGGGGCTCCGCAGTCTGAGCTCCTCCGGGCCTCCGGGCATGAAGCACCGAGCGCACCCAAAGTTCACCTCCACAGTCGGGGAGAAATCACCCCAAAGACGCCCCGAAATAATCCACAAATATGCCGATAAAATCCTGCACGGAGGCCGAGATTCAACCCAGGAGTCCCCCGGCTGTAACTCCAGCAGCTATCCGGCCTCTGCGTCTGATTATCCGGCTTCAGGAGGCGACACCATCCTCCCGCAGCAGCTCCAGGATTATTAAAGAAGTAGAAATTAATAGAATCTAAACATCAATAACCGAGGTTAACTGTTAACTGTGTGGAGTTTGACGTTAGCTTCAGTGTGTTTCCTCCTCTGCATTGCTGCCGGTGGAGAAATCAGGCAGCCAGGGGGAGACAGGGAGAGAGAGAGAGAGAGAGAGAGACACCCAGAGAGACAGGGGGAGAGAGAGAGAGACACACACACACACACACACACACACACACACACACACACACACACACACACACACACACAGGGGAGAGACACAGACAGACAGGGAGAGAGAGGAAGAGAGAGAGACACCCAGAGAGAGAGAGAGAGAGAGAGAGAGGGAGAGAGAGGAAGAGAGAGAGAGACACCTAGAGAGACAGGGGGAGAGAGAGACACACACAGAGAGAGAGAGAGAGAGAGGGAGAGAGAGGAAGAGAGAGAGAGACACCCAGAGAGACAGAGAGAGGGGGAGAGAGAGAGAGAGGGAAAGAGAGAGAGACCCAGAGAGAGATAGACCCAGAGAGACAGGGGGAGAGAGAGACACCCAGATAAACAGGGGGAGAGAGAGAGGGAGAGAGACACCCAGAGAGACAGGGAGAGAGAGACCCAGACAGACAGGGAGAGAGCCACCCAGGCACACAGAGAGAGACAGAGTCCTTTACCATTAACTTTTTAATGTTAAGTTTACTTGCAGTATATCATACTGAAACGTTGCAAATAAATGTTTCTTTTCTGCAAGTTAGACAGTGTGTGGGAGTCTCTTTTAAACTTCTGACCTGTCCGTCCCTGTCCTATACGCACCTGTCTCACGAGATAGATGTGCAAAGTTTTCTTCAGGTTTAAGTTTACTTGTGTCCGCCATGTTACCGCGTCACATGACGTCACCTCTGCAACCCGTGGAGCAAAATTGTCATTGTTGTTCCAAATTAAGAGGGTGTTCTCTTTTCCAAGTCGGAATTTCATTTTTCCGATCATTATGACACCACATGAACGCAACGGCAACATCTTTCACACTCCACACCTCCAGTTTTGTGACACAGAGCCTCATGACATCACAGTGACATCACTATGATGTCATCAGGGTTATTTTCTCTGTACTTGACGAAGCTCGTAGCTGCACGCACACACACACACTGTAGACAGACCGTCTGCTCGCCTGAGGAGATGCTGCTGTGATCTGCAGCCTCTGTTTCCATGGCAACTGATGCTCTTGCACGCACACGCACACGCACACACACACACACACACACACACACACACACACACACACACACACACCTGTGATAGTGATGTGATGTGACATCTAACAGACCTTGTGAGAGTGAGATCAAAGACGAGTGAAGAACGAGAGGAGGGGGAGGAGGAGGAACATGAAGGTACGAAGATGAGAACAAAGGAATTCAACAAGAGATCAGAAAAGGAATAAACCAGTGATACTACAGGCAACACATCATTTTTTTTCAATTTTGTTCTATTTATCTTCCATAACATAGGCTAATCTTTCAGACTAGTGTAAAGAAAACATTTATTTTACTACACTTGCCATTAGATAATGCCTCATTTGCATATTTAAGCATCCGGAAACTTGAAATAAAACATCTTAAATGCAAATGAGGCATTATCTTATTAAAAAATATGCTAATTTACATAAATGTTCCAGAACAGAAATGTGAACATTTGATGAAGCCAGGTTCAAAATTCTTGTTTCATTTTGTTGACATATTAGAGTCAAAAGTTTTTACTGCTGGGATTTTGGACATCAGAAAATACTGTCAACAGACAGGAATTACTATTATTATACTATTAGTATATTTTATTGTATTTATTTTTAAATTTTTATAGAATGGCATTTTATTTTATTTTTTTATCCCTTTATTTATTTATTTCCTTTTGGGCGGGCCTTAAAATAGAGGAATTTATATGCAAAATAAATATATACTGTATATATTTTAAATATATAAACAAACATGTACAGAAATAACTGAACAAATAAATGACTGCTTATAACTATTATTTTATATTATATATTTTAATATTTCCACATTTTTATCATTTATTTATTCTTTGATTTATTTGAATCAATTATTCTTTATACTGATTACTCTTTATATTTCCACATTTTTTTAATTTACTTTATATTTCCACATTTCTTTCTTTACTTATTTATTCCTCTTTGTATTTCCATTTTATTTATTCATTTATTTATTTCTCTTTATATTTCCACATTTCTTTACTTATATATTCCTCTTTATATTTCCAATTTGTTTTCTTTACTTATTTATTCCTCTTTATATTTGCACACTTTTTTAAATTTACTTTATATTTCCACATTTTTTAATTTACTTATTTTTTCTTCTTTATATTTCCATTTTATTTCCTCATTTATTATTTTATTTATTCCTCTTAATATTTCAACATTTATTTATTCCTCTTTATATTTCCTCATTTATTTATTCTTAATATTTCCACATTTATTCTTCCACATTTATTATTTTATTTTGTCTTTATAATATTTGTATTTATTATATTTCCACATTTATTTCCTTATTTATTCTTTTATTTATTCCAGTTTCATCTGTAAATGAAGCATTATGTAAATAATCCCACATTAGAGGCGGACGCAGCAGCTCGTCAGTACATACAGTATTCTTTATTGAATGAAGCAAAATAATGAAGAGAATTTCAATCCCCTATTATGAAAATAAATAAATCATTTTCTTTGTCTCACAGAAGCCCAGAACACCTGCAGCCGATTTCTTCTTCTGTTGTTGTTTTATTTTCTGTTTCAAAACCAGGAGATTTTATTTCCTGCTGACAAGAGTTCATTCAGCTGAAACACGAAGAAATAATAAAAACATGAGACGCTCCATTTTGGCACGAGATAAACGCTCGCGAGAGAGAAGAAGAGAGAGACAGAAACCGAGGGGTTAAATTATAATCAGCAGTGTATTTTGGTTCATGTAGGGACGCCTGGTGGCGCAAGACCGTCCCCCAAACTATCCCTTCAAAATAAAAGAAATACAATAAAATCTCAATGTGCGAGTTAAGCGTTGCCATGGTGACTAATTACAGTCTTTTTTTTCCCTCCTTAACGAGCCAACACACCTGCTGAAAGGCAAAAAAACACCTCCACCTGCAGTAGTGATTCCAATCCTCAAATGCTAACACTCCCAGCTAGCCACGCTCCCATTCGTTTTCAATGAGGGAGCGCTAACGATGCTAACGAGCCATTTATTAAAAACTATCAAGTAAAATCTTTCCTGCAACGTTTCAGGTGAAGAAGAGATGATGACGTAATAACTGCTGACCTGCTGTTACGTAATACAGCTGGAGTGTGTGTGTGTGTGTGTGTGTGCGCATGTGTGTGGACGGAGGAAAGTGTGTGTGTGTGTGTGTGTGTTTGACCTTTAAACTCAGGCTTCACTCCACCAGAGTCAACTTTTCTGGAGCAACGTTGCCCTCTGACAACGCTTCAGTTTGTTTCATGTTGCCTCAAAAGTTGCCTTGTGTCTTCGGCAACTTGTAGAGCAACTTATAGAGCAACGCGTGACGACGGCTGAGTATTAAATCTGCAGCACGGAGCATCAAAAGTTACTGAAACCTTCCTTTTTTTTTAATCACACAGCACCAGACCTTGAATAAAATGTAGTCTAAAATTATCAACATTTTGAATGAAGTCTGGTACGAGCTGGGAAAAAAGAAATCCAGGTTTCAGAAAAGGTTTGAGAACCACTGCTCTAGCACCAGACTTCATTCAAAATGTTGCTGATTTCAGACTAGATTTTATTAAAGATCTGGTGTGGCTGCTTGTGTTTAGAGCAGCGGTTCTCTAACTTTTTTCCAGATACCCAAATTTCATTCAAAATGTTGGTAATTTTAGATTACATTTTATTCAGCTTCTTAAGTGCTTCTCAAACTTTTTCTGTCATAACCCTCCTGCACAGAAATCTGATTTTAATCAACTTAATAAGTTGACATGATGAGGCAACTTGTTGCCTGTGGTGGAGTTGATGCTGCTGCTGTACTACTGAACACAGTACACACAGTACTGATACTGCACACAGAGTACTTCTACGACAGATGATATACAATCTCAAATCATTTTTATATCTTGCAAATGTATGACTTAATAATAATGACTTTCTCCTAAATTTACAACTTTAATCTTGGACATTCTGATTTTTTTCTGTGAATATTACCCACCTCTCCCAGCTCCATAATTCATATTTTTTTAAACCTGCAATGGCCCAAATATGCCTTCGTATGTTTTAACTGGGCTTCAGAAAATAAACACAGTGTGTGAGTGTAAACTTAGTGATGATCTGTATGTAGTACTGTTTGTACTTAGGATAAACACTGTGTACTATGCAGTACTTTGTGTACTGTTTACTTAGCAGTTTACAGTGTTTGCAGACTGTGCAGTGTTTGCCTGAAGTTTGCAGATGTATTATTTGTGTACAGAGTATTTATAGTATGCAGTATTACAGTGTGTGTGTGTGTGTGTGTGTGTGTGTGTGTGTGTATGCGCCCTCATGCTTGGTGCACTTTTATCTGCACTGTATATGTGTG
>JAOVVB010257363.1:5810-19551 GCA_028570985.1 Heterobranchus longifilis
TTTTTTTTTTATTTTAATGTCCAGTCTTTCTCACACTGTGTTCCTGTGTCGGTCAATGTGGTTACAGGACCCGGCCTGTCATTACGGTGGATGTCTCCATCTTCCTGCCCGTCTCCATCAACATCTCTGTGCCGCAGTGCCACGAGGGCCACCAGAACCATCAGAACCTAAACTGCTTCAACGTCACCGTCTGCATGCGCTTCCGGGGAAGACAGCTGCCCGGACAGATAGGTGAGGACAAATACTGACAAGAGAAACCTCACAGAAGTTGTCAGTCCACTCTGAAAGGGACACTAAACTGCATGTGACTTATATTACTTGCACAGATTCCATTAAAACAAAAACATATTTCCACAATACCAAAGAGTAAGCCAGCTAAGTTAGCTATCTAGCTTAATAGTAGAGAATAGATTAAAAAAAACATGCCTACCACTGAGTTGCAGAATGCAGAATACTTGAATCATATTTTAGTTTATGTGGTTTAAAGTAATAGTTCGATATATTGGGAAATGTGCTCAGGGCCGACCCTAGCCTTTTGGGGGCCCTAAGTAGAATTTGATCCCCCCCCCCATTAATATTAGTTTAATGTACAAATCAGCATGTGGACTAAAGTGAGACCTACTGTATTAGCAGCAACACTATCTTTAAATAGACTACAGTAAATGCAGTATTTGTCTATTACTCCCTCATCATATTAATGGCCTTCTGCTTGATCTAAGATTGATGCATATTTTGTTCTCATTAGAAATGGCTGAATCTCACTTAGATATTACATGACCAAACAGATATATGGTGAAGAACACAGGCCTACATTTATTCTAACTAACAATACTGTGCAAAGTCTGTGCTTCTACTGGCTGATGATCCAGCATCTACTGACAAACTTTAAATTATAGATAATACAATATTATTATTAATTTTATCAGCTGCATTAATCCGTACAACCAAAAAGTAAAAAAAAAAAACAAGCATGGTGAGTTGCATACTGTATTACTTGGTGACCAGCATCCAGGCACAGTGACTTTCTTTAGTCTTGGCGACGTTGCTGTGAATTTTGAAAATGAATCTCAAAAGCCATAAATCTCATTAGTCATGTGTCACTGGGGTTGATCATATTGAGTATATTTTGGTCATTCTGTGTTGTGAGGAAGTGAAATCCATTCTTGAACTTTTGGTGGTCATTTAAATGGGGAGAAAATTGTAAACTCGATCATGCTGAGCAATTCTCCCCATGCTCGGAGACGGTCGCTGTGGTTAGCCTTTGGCCTGTGGCTGAGTGTCGATGGTTTACCCTCCAGCCTTTGCTAACTGGCTCTTGGGTGCGGTGCCTGTTGAGTGCTGAGGTGCAGTCCTGTTCCAGTGTTTGGGTGTGGTCATTCACGGCCCCCCCCCCAGGGGAGCAGGAGCCCTGTCGTTACATAATGACTACGTCCTGGCTCGCAGCAATAAAGCCTCTCTGTTTAGCTGTCTGGCGAATGCCATGGAAAGTGTAGCACTATGTGTTTGGTGACTCCCTTAATGAAACCTTCCTTTGCCTCCTCTGGAGTGAGCTCATGACGTTCGCTCTGTTGGCCGGAGGGAACAGTAGGCTCTGGTCCGACTGGGGTGTGTTTGCCACCCTTCCCACTGTTTTACAGTGTAACACCCTCTTGAAGCAATTACTACAGACTGAGGCTGATTCATTCAGAGGAATGGACTTTAAACGGCCAGAGGCCCATATATGGTTTTCTCGGAAATATTGGTAATGTTTGTGTCATGCTTACGATTTCTCAATTTAGAAGTTGTTCTGTGTCTCAATGTCACTATAAGGCCAGGGGTGGAACCAGCAGGAATGTTGTTATTGAAATGTTTTCTTTCACAATAATACTAGTATTTCCTTTTTTTTTTGTTTATTCACCTTAAGCTATAAACGTATCGGCACGAAAAGGCTGTTGGTCAGCAGTCATTCCAGTATGAGCTAACATTAATAAAACAGATTATACTGTATAGCTTTTCTTCACTTTGCTGGCTTGTGGATGAAAGATGTGTGAAAAACTTGATCTAAATTCTCTGTCTAGTCTCTAGTTGAAATTTAAATTCCTGATTGTTCAAAGCTAAGTCAGTGTTCATCATAATAGCAAACCTATAGGCAATGGCCTTAAGGCTCTATCTACACATATACAGATGTTTTCCTCTACGTTTTGGCCTCTCGTCCACATGCAAACAGAGTTTTTACGTCACTAAAAGAGAGATTTTTGAAAACGTCTTCTAAGGTGCAGATCTTTCCAAACTCTGGTCACTGTGTATCCGTGGACATGTAAAACGGAGCATTTGGGAAACAATGATGTAATTTCCTCAATTTGTGCATGTCCATTATTAACTTTGGACAGTGAGCATGAGCCAGAAACAACAACAATGGCATCCTCCGTCCACATGAGTCACATTTACTGTAGGTTTCATCATAGCACCTTGGGCTGTGTACCAGAAATATGTTAAATAAATAGGTATCAAATATGTATAAATATAGCTGACGTAGCCTTTATTGCCACTGCAAGCGTTTGGAGTCGTTTTTGCGTTGGATGGAGATATTTTGTAAAACAAAGGTTGTGTGGATAGAATTGTCTTTTTTTTTAAACGGAGGGGGAAAATATGTTTTTCAAAAATATCTGTATATGTGCAGACAGAGCCTTAATCTACTGAAATTAGCACAGCTTTCAGTGATTACACAACATGGAACAAAGGGCTCTTGTTCAGTTAAAGTAATATCAAATGATTTGACCATGAAATGTCAAACATGCTCCCATCTTCCCTCTGACTCAAATTTCATTTCACTGCAACGAGCGATAATTTATCATGTTTTGATGGCAGTTACCAGAAAACCAAACCCTTACGTACTTGGACGTGTTTCTCAAGATTATCTTTGCTCAAACAACCATCGCTGTCAGTTGATGTTATGTGTAACAGTGTTGCCGTCCCTCTTCTCAGAGTTGCTGTATAACTTGACAGCCGATGTGGATAAGCGGCAGAAGAGCCAGCCTTCCCGGGTCTACTTCACTCACAGCGGATCTCAGATCAGCCAGATGAGCCAGCAGCTCAGCTTGGACATCAACAGAGAGGAGTGCCAGCGCTACACTGCCTACGTTAAGGTACGGTTGGATATTCTCGTCCTCGTGCCGGCTGTGTTTGTGTTGGGTTATGCGCTGCTCATGTCCTCAGCTGATCTCGCCGCTGCTTTCACATATAACCTTGAGCTCTCTGTTGACGTGTGATATGAGTTATTTGCTCATGCGGTCTGTTTTTCTTTCCTATCTGTTCATGTGGCTCTTGGTTGGAGCATCAAAGTCCGTATGTGTGTCCAGCTGAAATGTTTAGACAGATCAAAAGAAGAAGAAAATTAAGATGTCAAGATACCATAATCTAACAGTGGTGTGCAGTAAGAGTATAGTGGCTGCTGCGGCTGAAGGCTATACGGATCAGGAGGGAAGCTCTTTGGTGTCACCCTGCTGGGTTTAAGTTAAAGGTAACAGTCAGGCGCTTGATGGTTCGTGAAAACCATGCTGCTCCAGTGCACGTCTGCAGAAACGGACAGAAAGAGGAAACAGAGTAGCCTTTGTCATCGCATAGTCCCTCTATTGTGTTCCTCTGTGATTTAGCCGTGAAGCCACAGAGAGGGTCCTCATCCTGAGGGCACCATCCGTGTTTCACCTCCTCTAATTCAGAGGCCCACTAAGGGCCGGTAAATTTCACTAGCATTTCTTAACTGTGCTCTCCAGGCACTTTCACTGTGGGAGGCTGAGCTGCTGACTGAGGGGGGGCTGTCATTACCACCCCTGTCTCTCTTTCTTCAGCCGTTCAGACTGTAATGAGTGTATATCACACAGAGCAGTTGCAGTAATAATCTCCTTGATTCATCACAACATACGCATCACAGTTATCAAGGTTCATTCAGTGACATCTGGCATGTGTTTATGCAGGCTCCTCAGTAAACCTGGATAGAACAATTTCTAATTTAATTTCCTTCCCTCCCATCTAAATTTCACCACAAAGAACATCAACAGAAGGGTATGTTGCGTGAAGTAGTGTTCCTGCCCAAAAGTAAATCGGACATTTCAGCACTCGAACCAAACATCTTCAGGTTTGTGGGTGGGCGAGTGAATTATCACTCAGTCGCAGCTCGTAGCTGCCACATATCTGTGGCATCTCTCTAGCTTTGAGATAAACACACTTATACTTTAAGTGCCATCCATCAGGCCAGATGTTACTTCAGGGGCGAGCCGTATTTTGCAGTTTAAGGCACTAATGTTGCTGGATGAAATGCCACTTTGATGTTGTTAAAGGAATAGATCTTTTTTTGGGGGGAAAACATTGTTGCAGATTTACGAGGGGTCATGTGCTGAACTTCTTCTTGGCCGGGCACAGTAACTTCCTGAAGTCTTCAACGTTTCAGTTTTTGTATGGTTTAAGCGAATAAAATATAATGTGTTAGTTTTCCAGTTTCCAGTGTTTGTGCTAAGCTAAGTTTACCGTCTCCTGGGTCCAGTTTATTAAAGGATATGAGAATGGTATCGATTGTCCGTGTCAGACGTGTTTGCACTTATTGGAAATACTCCGTTTGGTTTAGGTGAGGGGCGGCGCCTGCAGGAAGCAGGACATGACCCCATAATTTGATCATAAGCAACCGAGTCTCTTGCCTTTCCTTGAATTTATTTGCCGATTTTGTTGTCAGCCCTTATAGACAGAAGTACCCAAATCTCGTCGTCTCTCCAGTTAGACATTTTCGTTGGCGTCTTTGTGTAAATCACCCTTCTTCTTCACCCTTGGATGTTTGTTTTCTTCCATTTTCGCGCCAGTCAATGATAAAAGCATCATCAACACACCCACTCGCTCGCTGTGAATTCTCCAGACAATTACCTGTTCACACATGGGCTCGGACTTTACACAGACTTTGTACTAGGGAGCTGGCAGGGTAAAGTCCACTTAATGTCCGGTCCGAATGATTCAGATATTTGCGCTCCTCCGGGTAATGTCTAGATAAGTGCAGGGTTGCAGCGCATGTGTGAAAGGGGCTTAAATATTTCCGTTTACAGATGACGCAGATAACATTACATTTTTCGTCTGTAGGATTATTTGGATTGGCTTGACTGAGGTGTGAAGTGCGGCATGGTTGCCACTCTAGCAGTGTGGATTATTATTTTTTCTCTATATGTGGCCACAAATTCCACCTGCTCAGCAGCTGAAAGAAGAGGTGCGATTCCCAGAGTTACCAAAAGCTGAAAAGCCACACAGGACGTTAAAGGTGTGGTGCACAAATTACAACTTTACCAAACTGTTTATAGGCTGAATGACCTTAGATATGTATGAAAAGTAAAGGGGACAAAGATTACAACCTAGCATGATAGCTGTCTGCCATGAGTCTTCAGTATGTGTTTGCACCGTAGAGAAGAGAAGAATCACCATAATCAGAGGTGATCTGGCTCCGCTCTGAGATGCTTCTAGTCTGCTTGACCAATCGCATCATTTATCTTCCTCATGTGTCTGCCCACATGAGCCAGTCCTCCCATTCCCCAGAAGAGGTATGCTAATGGAAACCAGCTGGTTGCCCGACTGCATCCTCAAGAGTGTGGGGGGGGGGGGGATTTTGCACCCCCGCCCCACCCTTCTCTCAGCTAAAACATACAGTGAAAACACAGGAGTGAGGCTGGCGTCACAGCAGGGTGCTGGGCTGCTGTTGTGTCAACTGGAGCTGCTTGCTGGCGCTGCTGATGGAAAACCCTCACGTCAGGGTTGATTGCTCGAGCCCTGATGCGTGAGGACTGGTGGTGGAAGCAGGCCACGAGCTATTCTGAGCCACTCACGTTTGTAACTACGCTGACCATCTGTCGACCCCATTTGTTGACTTTATGCATTATATAAACACTTTTGAAGGACCTCAGTTAACAGCTAAACTTAATAAGGCTCTGTTAAAGTTGTATTTTGCTCTACATAATGTATTGTATGTGCAGCAACAGGACTGGAACAGACATGCTCAATTTTCACCATCTGAAATCAAGTGAAAAGCTGGACTCTGTAAATCATGTAGTGTTGAGAACACAAAGGCATAACCCGAGTTATTCAGAGAGCACAGAGTACAGAAGCTAATAGTTCAAACTCTAACGTTTTTTTTTCCAGAGTAACTCCTCCTGAAATTATGCAAGTCTTTCATGTTGATCATTTTAAACATGTTTTCATTGGCATCGACGAACAGCATACCAGCCCTCCAGATGGTCTTTGTTTGGTTATTTTTAGCTAAATAAACTCCACGCAGGCTTTTACTTGTGTTGTACCTCACATTTGGGAAGGAAAAACAGTGATGAATGATTAGGGTTCAGATGACCAGAGGTGCTGCGTGCGTGAGATGGCAGCGAGTGATTTAACAAGAGAACTGCCGACTTTGAGCAGGAATTCTTCAGTTTGATGTGTTGCATTAAGTAATTTTGTGCAATTGGCATGTTATCCTTCTGTGGTATGGTAGTGACTCAAGTTGTAGTGAAATAGTTTGAAGGTTTTGAGTATTATTCATGTGCGACTTGACGCCTCAGCAATTCAACTTTATTATAGTGGCATCCAGAAAACTGGAGCAGTGCAAATATTTCTGAAACAGATGACTTTTTATATGCACATGACAGACTTTATTTGGTGGATATGATAAGGAGCAAACTATAGAAAATACAGAAAATCTTTATATACATGTGCAGATGTTTAATCCTGGAACTAAGCCAATCTACGATGAGATGAATAGTGACCATAAAACAGATGATTTTGATTTGATTGGACGCAAAAAAAAATGGAAACGGAAAAAAGGCAATATGTAACTCATTTGCCGTTAGCACTTACACAGGAACTGTAAAGATTTTCACAGTAACAGCAAGCTTCTCCAATCAGAGACATTGCTGTTATACTTTAGGATTGTGGGTAATGTAGTACCTCTCCATGACACTGCAAAGAAAACATGTTTTTCTTAAAACAAAGTTGATATTATTTGGACTTGTGGCTTCTACAGGAGCATATACCAGCGTTTCACAATCTCATAGCTCGTGGTAAGTCTACCTTGGATGGTTACGACTTTATGACTAACAATAAAAATACTTGAACCAGAAGATGAATCCTTTTCCCTTTCACTTTTTCACAAACTAAAGTATTGGACGAATTAGGTTTTGAGCTGATGGTGGTGCTAGATGAAAGGAAATAATCGCAGAAGTCGGTTCAATTAAACCTGATGGGGACATGAATTTCTGTCCATCCAATAGAGACGTTTTACTCTGAACCAACCTCATGGTGGTGCGAGAGGGACCATCGGAGGATCACCAAAGTCATTAGCATACATCATCTGGGAACCATGAATGTCTGTAGAAAATTTAAAGGCAATCCATCCAAAATGTGTTGATATATTTCAGTCTAGACAGAAGTGGTGGACTGACAGATTGATGGGCCATGCCGCCAGCATGGCTGAAAAACAAATTAAATGACTAAAGTATTCAGATCATGTTCTATACTTTGTTTATATATGTATCCATGCAGTATGTTGAGTGAAGGACATCGCTGTCCATAGATTTAAAGTGCAGGTGTATAGGTGTAATATCAACATTACATTGTGAAATACAGTATGTCTTACTATAAACTATAAAGCATTCAATATTCATAACGTCAAGTACTATTTGGTTGGAGGCTGGCTTTTACTGCTCACTTGGCTTTGATTTATTGCTTGTCTTAGCGAATACATTTGAACTATTCCTTTGTTAGATGTCCTGCACTTCTTCTGTGATCTACATGTCTCATGGCATGTTTACAGCCAGTGCACGTGAGCCTTGAAATCATGCCAAGTGCCAATTCCATTTGTGGTCATGAGAGGTATTGTGTAGCTCTGTAGAAGCATCGCAGTCTCCAAGGAGGAGCTAAAATAGGCCTTTAAAGCCCTGCCTGTAACAGTTGTCTGTTTAATTTAGCTTGTAAAGTATCCTGCTCACTTTCCCCCCTGCTTTCCTCTGGCCTATATTCCACAGAGTATGTGCTCTATATCTCATGTCCCCCTAACATTTGCTCGCCACCACCCGAGTATTTAAAGGTCCACCAAACTTTATTCTGATGACTGCTGCTGTTAGTGGGGAATCTGCAGGATGAACATTTATCTATAAAAGCTAAATCCACCATCACCAGTCTCTTATGACTGAATGGGGAAAAAAAATAGAGACATGTTGGATTTGAGCAATACAGTGCAGGAGATTTCCTGATGATGGTCTATGAAGTTACAGAAGGAACCAGGTTCTTCATATCATTACCTCTGCAAATTCAATTGAAATGAGCTAATGTTTTAACCTGCCTGTGTGTCTGCTTGTTAGCATCATACTGTAACTCATTCATATCTCATTTGCTGGACAGTTAGAAAACAAAGCCCCGGTGACAACAACAAACATAGACTGCAGCGTTACAAGTCAGAGAATGAATCCATGTTATTGGAGGTTTGTGTTCTGGTGCGTCTTATCAGGTTCTTGCTTATGTTTTTGGTTTGGTTTGGTTTGTTTGTCTGTCTGTCAGCAGGATTATTACTGGCCTGATTTTCATGAAACATGGTGGAAGGGTGTAGCATGGTCTAATCATGAGGCAGGTATTTAATTTTTGTTAACAGAAACTTGCAAAGTGGACTTTACTGCATCCAAGTGGTGTCAGTTGTGTGCGTCTCTGATGAACTGAGTAAAGCCAGTTATTTCTGACTGAACGAGGCATTTATTGGGCCTTTCACAGCATTTTCATTTATTTAATTAAGGCTGTTTTGCTGATGCTGAGCTAATTTACTCACCATGCAGCTTGTTCATGCCAATGCTAGCTTAGCTGCTACTTTCTGGTCACATACTAGGTTTCAGTCTTGTTCTAGTTGACTTATCTTAATGGGTATAGTGCCGGGCAGGAAGTGAATGATGTTGGGTCCCATAAAAGTAACTGACGGACTGTTTACTACATTTTTCTGTGGTTGACAACTTACCTGACAGTATTTGAACTGCATTATGCAGTGAAATCCACTAATCTGTTCCTCCAAAGAAGTCAAAACAAATGTGAAAATCCATTTGCGCTTACTGTTTGACCTAAGTCTGCTCTCCACAGACAAACAGGAAACCCTTGCGAGTAAAGCAAAGCAGGAGTTCCTGTCGCTGCGACCCAAAGAATCTCCAGTAAGACAAAGTCCCTTGACGCTGTCTGGCACGTGGAAACCCAGCGCGGGGCCGCTGCCACACTGCCTGCTTTGTTTGCCTCTTTACAGTTCAACAGAAATGTGCAATTCCCTTGATGCCGTTCTCCTGGTTTCATTTACCTCGAGCCAAGAGAGCTGATACAATGAAAGTATAGCAGGAAGGTAATCATATCCAGCTGTCTTCTATTACGCACGGCTGCACGTCTATTTATAAAGTATATAATGAAAAAAAAAAAAGTAAAATATACGAGCAGTGCACTGCGATAATAAATCGAGTGGAAAATGTCATAGACACTGTCGTGCGAATGAGTTCTGCTGGATGCTTTGTCTGCAAGTATTAGTGTTAATACCTTTTACTGGATACTAAAGAAGAGCTATTCAGGTTAATTTTAGCCTGGGGTAATATTTTGGTCAGGATTTCCCTACATGGCCGTGCCAGACTGAGCATTAAACACTTCTTCTCCAGGCTTGTGTTGGGAGCGCGCAGCCGACAGACTTTTGTTACAGTAAAACAAGTCCGATTTCTCATGAAGTTCCTCTCGTGCATGTGCACCGAAGATGTAAGTGAGGTATTATTTTTAGTATGGCCACTCATTAGACCTGCTCTGCGTTGTTGCCATAGTAAATCCATCGTTGTTACTCATATCAACACCGACCGTAGGATGGGCAGATTTGATGATTTGTTGATTTTGGCAGCTAAGCATGCTGGGCAAAAATGTTTCTGCAGCCTTTTGGCCGCGTTGCTGCCACACGATGCCACCGCAAGGCAGCGTAATGGGTGGCCAAGTCTGACCACAATGAAAGAGTTTCTCTCTTCCCATGTTTCCCACTTCCACTGCAGAGGAAACATGTATGTGTTCGGTAGGGCTGCTCCATTATGGCAAAAATCATAATCACGATTATTTAGGTCAATAATGAGATTATTTAACACGACATTGCCTTTGAAAACGTTTCATTTATTGAACTTAACAGTGGATTTTCTTGAACTTTAAATATAATTCAACTGAAAAACAAATACATTTAGATAAATCATATAAAAATAATAATTTGATCAAAATAAATAAGATTAACTATGTTGTACTGTTACTGAAAACTACTAAACATATATTCAACATTTTGATAAACTATAATAAACATATGTTCCTGTCAGTAACTCAGTGAAAATGGGCGAAAGCACACTGCTGTAAAAGGAAAGGAGTGCGCTGGATTTATAACACAAAGATAAAACGAGAGTATCATTGTGAAACAAAGTGCAGCACAATAATAGTTTTATCTCGATTATCTTGGAAGCCAAAATTGTAATTGAAAATAAAGCTTGATTAATCTCCCAGCCCGAGTGTAGGGGTGTTGAGTGTGTGCGTGTGTTGGATCAGAACATCATAAGTATGATGGGTCTGTGCTTCATCACAAAAGGCCGTGATTACTTAATCACTTGGCATCATCGTGACACTTCCTTAACAACCTGGCGGCGACCCCGTTATAATTTCCCACCGCCTGACCTATTTGTTAATATTAGTGTGTATTCCTGATGTGGTGGCGTCAACATCAAATTCTGCTTCCTGCGTAAACCGGCAAGATCCGCCACAAAGGAAATGGAACAAATATACACAAGACATTTGTTTATGTCCGGCAGAGGCTGTAACTTGCCCTCATCAGGTGGATTTGACCAACGTGTGTTGGCGTGCTGCAGTTTTATCAGGGCTTTGTCTCAAAACAATGGCTCCCAACAATAACAGTGGAGTAAAAGTGCCCCAGATTTTGCACACGGTGACGAAATCAGTTTGCAGGAAGCATCTGGAGACCTCCTCTATCACCAGGATGGAACAGACTCAAACACACACACACACACACACACACACAAACACACTGAACTCCATTTAAAAATCTGCACATTTTGAGCTGCTCCTCCCTGCTGGTATCTCATCTATCACAGGGTTGTCGTGCAATTTTCAACAAAAGCATGCAATTACTATATTACTGTACAGTGTAGGATTGTCACCACATGATGCAAAAATCAGCAATTGAGAAAGTTGTTAAGGAATCTGCATGTGCTTCTCAAATTAATTGCATGAGAATGCAGATTACGAGCTTCCTGTTTATGCACAAAGACAGTTTATCAGGATGTAGAGGAGAGTTAATCTCTCAAAGAGAGGAAGTCTTTGGATGCTTGTTGTTTCTAAACAGCAACAGAACTCAGAAATAGAACTTAGATGCTTTTAGTTAAATGACTTTATGAGTCAAATTTCATTTGAGTGAACAAGGGAGTGATTTGGACACAGCTTTTATCTCAATTATCAAGAAGCCTTCTTCTTCCTCTTCTTCTTCTTCCTCTTCTTCTTCTTCTTCTTCTTCTTCTTCTTCTTCTTCCTCTTCTTCTTCTTCTTCTTCTTCTTCTTCTTTTCTTGTTAATAGATTTTTCCAGAACTTTCTTGCTCAAATATAATCATGTTTTTTTGTTTTTTATGTAATATCTCCGCTCTGCCCTGTAGTTCATCCACACGTTGGAGAGTCGTCCGGACTTCAACGCTCGGTCTCGTGGTTATTTCGCCTCGCTGCTGACGGTGGCGCTGCACGGAAAACTGGAGTATTACACAGACATCATGAGGACGCTGCTGCTGGAGCTGATGGACGAGCACGTGCAGAACAAAAACCCCAAACTCATGCTGAGGAGGTGAGGACACACGCACACACACACATACACATACACACACGTACATGCACACACACACACACACACACACACACACACACATGCACACACACACACGCACACACACACACACACACACACACACACACTGTGGTGTCCTCTGATTGACTCCAGCAGACTGTAGAGATTCTGTAAACGCCAGACGGACGCTGCTAACAGGCATTTCCTGCTGCGTGTGTGTGTGTGTGTGTGTGCGTGCGTGCGTGTGTGTGTGTGCTTGCGTGTGTCGTAATACAAGATGTAATATTTAGAGAAAAACGTTATAGTAAAACCACGATATGTTATGTCATGTATTCTGTGTGCAGCGAGGTACGGAACGATATGATATTTAATATTAATCTCTCATATTACCGTTGTTTATTTTCATCTGATCGTCTGTTAAACACATAAAGTCATTATTGTTATTATTATTCTCCAGAGGTGCTCCCACTGTTTCCACGGCAACCCAGCCAGCTGCAGGAAGTCACCTGCGGTCCTCGGCCAATCACAGCCAGGCGGCGGCGAGGAGAGCCAATGAGACGCTGAGGGAGATGGGACGTTTGAAGACTGAGATGAAGATGCTGCTGACCACCGTGAGTACAGTAGAATATAACTAGACTACAGTAGAGTATAACTAGAGTACAGTAGAGTATAACTAGAGTATAGTAGAGTCAAACTAGAGTACGGTAGAATAAAACTAGAGTTCAGCAGAGTAAAACTAGAGTATAGTAGAGTACAGTAGAGTAAATCTAGAGTACAGTAGAGTAAAACTAGAGTACAGTAGAGTACAGTAGAGTAAAACTAGAGTACAGTAGAGTAAAACGAGAGTACAGTAGAGTATAGTGCATTTCACTTTTAATGCTTGACTTTCTGTCGTCTAACAGCCAAAATCTCTGAAAACCACCAGACCTGGACCAGAACACCACCAGTCCCATCAAACCCAGTCCCATCAAAACCAGTCCCAACAAACCCAGTCCTATCAAAACCAGTCCCAACAAAACCAGTCCCATCAAAACCAGTCCCAACAAACCCAGTCCCAACAAACCCAGTCCTATCAAAACCAGTCCCAACAAACCCAGTCCCAACAAACCCAGTCCTATCAAACCCAGTCCCAACAAACCCAGTCCCATCAAAACCAGTCCCATCAAAACCAGTCCCATCAAACCCAGTCCCATCAAAACCAGTCCCGGTCTGTAGCGGTCCAGAAGAGGCCTGTGGTTCCGTTCCCGTTGGAGGAGGCGGGTCTGGTTCTGCGTCAGGTTCAGAGACAGAAGAAGGTTCTGGAGGAAAACCTGCAGGCTCTGCTGAGAGTCAGAACCGGAGAGGTCCTCCACTGCCAACTGGAGGCACTGGCTGCTAACAGGTAGCTAATGCTAACAGGTAGCTAATGCTAACCTGCTAACAGGTGGCTAACATTATGGTGCGTTCCATTTGAACTGGGAAATCAGTCAGACATTTTAATTGGAACGCCCCCCGAAGTCGGAATTTCGACTCAGAAAGTCCGACCTCACAATCCAACATGGCCGCTCCTCGCATCAACAGCAGTGACAGCTGTAGTAATATACGGTTTATTAGCACTTCTGTCTTATTTGTGTCTCATTCAGTCAGTAGTACTTACAGTAGTACTTACAGTAGTACTTACAGTAGTACTGACTTCTATCTGTGTACATGTTGCCAAAAATACTGCGTAATGTGTTGTTATTAACTTGTATTCTAACAACGGCTCACCTGGCTGGAGTTAGTTAAATAACGGTTTTCCGACTTGTTTACTAGAACGCCGTTAACGTGTGATGTCATCCCCAGCTCCAGCTACACACCTCATGCTAACGTCATGTGTGTGTGTGTGTTAT
>JAOVVB010257385.1:0-19547 GCA_028570985.1 Heterobranchus longifilis
GATGACTGCATTCGCAACTCTGCTTGCTGACTGCAACTTCAGGTCATCCGTAAGGTGAGACCAGTTGAAATATATAGTGTATATAGCGGCCGACTTCCTGGTTTGGGCACGGATGCTTTCACATCTCATCCGTGCCGTGCCCGAGTACACATGATGGTGTGTTCACACTTATCAAATGAACCGGACTTTGGGGTCGAGCGTGCTCGGATCCGTGCCCCGAAGATGACACAGAGTTGGTTTAAAATCAAAGTATCCCTTTAACCAATCATTCCTCCACTTACATTGAAGAACTGATTGTTAACAATAATTTTCCCTGGCTAACATTCCTTAAAGCTTGATCAGTAAAGTGACAGCACGGGGGACATGTGAGAAAATCGATCTTACCTCAAAGGCAGAAAGCGTGTTCTGTAGAGAATAGCTCCAAGAGTCCATTGGACCTCCTTATCGTAGACCAGTAGGGCAGTCTTCAGGTTTTTATAATTGGCTGGGAAAGAGAAGCCTGAGTGCAATACTTCATACATCCATGCTGATTTAAAACACTGGTACCTGCAGGCATAAACATAAAGCCATTGATAAACATTCTTGTCCAAACTGGCAGGCATCTTTTTTTGGAATGTGACCAACTGATTAGTTGAGCTTTCGAAGCGGTTTGATAATCCTGTGTGACTTACTTCAGTCTGTGAAGATCAGCATGCGAGGCATACAATCCAGAGTCAAAGCGTTCCCGCAGAGTCTTCCACTGGGTGGAACAGTAACTCTGGAAAAGTTAAACCACAACATCAGGAAGGTTTCCAGCGGTAAGACATCAGTATATAGTACATTAGGGCTGCACCCAACACAATTTTGTCAGTCGAATCAGATTTGGGTGTTCAATGCGAAAATGTGACTATTAAACGTTTTTTTCCGACACAAGATATCAAAGATAAGCCAGAGAATATATCGTATTAAGTTGCTGTGGACTGTAAATTCAGACTAATGCTGGGATGGGACGCAGGTCCACAGCTGAAGTATTCTGCGTTATTGCATTTACTTTCAGATATCTACACTTTTTACTGTTTCATTTTTGTTTTCAGCTGTAGTTGTTGTGTTAACTGTGCTGAGGAAGAGCCAACATTTCCTGATTTTGTTGCTTCACGATAAAAGATTTAAATAACGGGGCACTTTTATTGTGAAGAATTTATAGGAAATGAAATGTGTTTTCTATCGCTCCTTTGACGGCTGCTAAATAACAGCAGACGGGGGTGTTTTCTGTGCAGAGCACCGACAGTACAGTACTCTCAGTGGTTTCTGTGACATGAAGAATACTTTTCAAAATACTAATGTTTAAAAATACAAACATGGCCAAAATACATAGCCGTAGCTCTGAAAAGCCACGCCACTGAAGACACAACTTCAAGCAGATAGCCCATTGTACACTGCACACTGATGGAAGAAAAAAAACAAAAAAAAACGATGGCTCGGCTTGAAGAATCTCAGTCGACTGAGGGGTCTGCGACTGATGATTCAAATCTCTGAATTTCAGGGGGCAGCCCTATAGTACATTAACCTCTTATTGACTTATTGAGAGTATATCTGGCATTCTTCATGAGAGTAGATGTGATCTTTCTATGTAGCGTTTACCTTGGCAGCCTGGGCATATTTGGAAGCGTTATAATCCCCGCCCATGCGCAGCACGTCCTCCGTGCAGTAGTAGAACTCAGAGAAGCCGTAGAACTGACTGTTGTCGTAGTCGATGGCTGGCTGGTAGATGCCACTGAGGGAGGTTAGAGTCTCGTTGGTGCGGTTGAGGAACGGCTGGAGAATCTGTCTGCACTGGTCAAAGTCTCCTGTGCCTCGCAGATAGAGCTTCTGCGTAGATGGACCAATCTCATCCTGCAGGTCTGCGGGTAGACACGGGTCCAGGAGGGGAGACTCTGCTGCCTCACCTTTATGCTGACCTAAGAGCCTGGAGGAATCAGCAACACGGTGTAAATACACAGTGGTCCAGGAAACATTTACAAAAAACAAAAAATGATCTGGCTGAGGATCTCACTTGTTTCGAGTGGCAGTATTCCTGATGACGCTCTCCTCATATCTTTGGCGTGCTGCATTTCCTCCAAAACCCAGGAAGGTGGACACATAAACACGATACACGTGCTCTGTGCGATGTGCGTCACAGCCCAAGTTGAACTCAGCCAGTAAGTTCTTGGCAACTTCCTCCTAGGGAACAAAGAAAAATCAGCCTGGGAATGATGAAACCCTCATAATGCATATCTGTATGTATTTAACAGTTATAGATGACATGCAACACATTAACTGATTATTACAGTAGGTCAGCCATGTTTGAGGACACATTTAGTCAAACTAAATATTGTCATGTCTAGTTGAATGTATCTAAAAACATCAAACATCAATTGTGCATCATGTGGTGTAAAGAAAAACAAAAAGGACAAGCAGTGTATGCCAAACCTGCAATGTACATAAACCACTACAACAACGCAAACTAAAAATGGACATGGACAACTTCCATTGCATTTGATGGTCTCTACGTATATGACTTAATGTTCCCAGTCCAAAAATCCTGCTATGGAGTCATGCAGCAGGCTTACAGTAAGTGATGAATGGAGAGCAGATCGTCTCCACGGGGACAAAAATGGTGCATACAGGGTTTAACCAGGGAATGACAGAGGTTGGAAGGAGGGAGAAGAACAAAGGGTGAGTGACAAAAACCAAAGACAGCACAAAAACAGAATTGGTTGTGGATAATAACCTGCTGTGGAGAAGCAAAGCTTACAGTTTTGGGCACTTCGTATGCGATCTGTGTGGAGACCCCGCCCATGTCCAGGACGCCAGCAGTCCTTTTCCTCACCAGCGCCTCCTGCTGATCGTTGCCGGGGACATGCACCTCCACTACAGCTTCCCCATCTTGAAAGATTGACAGGAGAGGTGACAGGCAGAGGCAGGTAATATCATGTTATTACTGTGTTACTACTACATATTTGTTCATGTGGTAGACAAAACAAAAATGTACTTTTTAAAATGGCACAATACTGCTTGCTTGCTTGCTTACCATTGTGCACATGGTTAAACCTTCCGAGGACAAAGTTTATTCCAATCCATGCATAGACACCTAAAACCAATGATGACAAACTGTTAATATATAAACCAGCATCACTACTTTTAAATTAGGGTCTAGAATACAGTGGAGAATCTTAAACCCCTTGGTTTAGGAAATGCAAATTTGTTTCCCATGATAAATTGTTGTGCATGACAAGTGTCAGGAAATCTTTCAACGCCAATGAAGGGATGAATCAAAACTATGGCATTGTACAAGGGCATAGATTTCGTTTCAACAAAAAACAAAAAATAGTGAACAACGAAATAAAAAGAAAACAAAATTAGACATAATTACGGGAAAAGATCTCATGCATCTCGTAATTATGACGGATTATAACTGTTAAAAAATCTCATAAAATCCCCACTAAATCCCAAACTCCTAATTATGAGATCTTTTCTTGTAATTATCCTATAGTTTCTAAGGTCTCTCTTTTATTTTATTTTCTGAATGCAATGCATTTCCATAAGTTTGTGGGGTCCTCCCCCAGGAAATGTTGAGCATCAAACACTTAATATCCTGCATTCTGGTGAATTTCTATGCACCAATCTGTGCCTTTTCTGCATCCATTTATGGCGGAAATGTCTCTAATTCCGTCAAAATAAAAGTCATTTGCTACATTCATGTTTTTATTGAAGGGGACAAATGCACATGTTCTAAATATTGAGGGGGACATGTCCCCATGCATCCCCCCCGAAATGGCATTGTATTAACTATGTTAGAATCAAAATGTTTTATAAAGTCATGAATCTAAATAAAGCTGCAACTGCAACACGTTTTAGTTGAGCATACTGATTTTCATTCCCATCTATTCTTATTATTCCTTTGATTTACCTTCCTGTTTTCCAGAAATCACTTCCACATGGGAATCAGAGAAGAGGAAGTTGAAGTGGACTGGGATGTCTGTCCGCAGATCCTCAAGGAGTGCTTCTTGTTGACTGAGATTAAACAATCACAGAAACTTCATCATAAGATGTATGGCATATCAAACATCAATTCTTATCCTTTTTCAGTGTGATGAACATTTCTTGCAGCTATATTTACATGGGGCTTCTGGCACTAGTGCAGGTTTACATTATACGCTGCTCATTAAACCTGACAGTACCTTTCAGGAAGGATTCTCATTCCGGCTGTGCACAGGATGTACAAGGGTGTTTCTTGGTGCTTATTTTTGGGAATATGTTGGGCTGCGAAGCTCAGCAGTGGATAGATATAATCACTGGCTTTCTCTGGTGTTGTAGCCAATTCAGAGATACCTACAAGGAAAAAAACATAAAGACATACATTTTATAGTGAGTAAATAACAAGCGAGCATGTAATAGTTTGTCTTACATTATATCTCAACATTTGAGTCTTCAAACAAACAGTGGTAATTGTTGAATAATGCTCATATCCTCTCCTTTGAATGCCGTTTTGATTAACGAGAAGCCAAGCACTGCGTATCTTACCCGGTTTGATCTTCATGACTACTGGCTTACGGTGTTGATCTCTCATTTGCCGAATGTCCAGCAGTTCATGGGGATTACCATTATGCCGGGGCCAGCAGTACACAAATACCCTGGAGCCACTGCTGCCACAGTCGACCACCAGGCCATAGTTCAGGTTGGGGTTGCTTGTATCCGTTGCATCCACATCAGTCACCCTTGCCAAGTGCCTTTTGAACAACAAAGACAATTGTTAAGACAATATCGCCAGTGTTCGCTACAACAAACATTTGGAGAGCAAGTGTTAGGCCCAAGCCTCAGGACACCTCAGAACTCAGGGGAAAAACAAACTCACACCTGTAAAAAATGAATTGAACGGTTCTCCAACTTGGAAGTACAGGTCGGAGTTTCGGGTATCATTTTTGAGCAATTTATCCGAGTTGACGTCAGTAACACAATCTAACATGGCAGCCTTCGTTGTTAATGGTAAGAATGAAAATATTATAAAAGTATTTGTTGACGTTTTAAGACAATTTGATGTGTAATTATGCAATATGTGTTTGTATCGTTTATATTTCGCTATTATGTATCTAAAATGTGCACTCACCTACGGCGTCTCCTCTCTTCTTAAAATGTTGCCAAAAGAAGAATAAATTGCTGCTGCATAAATTTGTTGTACTCTGCAGTGAGCCATAATAAGGCGATCTTCTTTTCCATTCCCAACTCTGAAGGAATTTTCTTCAGTGACTGAGCCATCTTATAATACATGTGTTGCTGGTATGACAGTGTTTTACAAGCACACGACTTCTGCACGTCACCGTCCTAAATACTTTGGATTGTTTCTGCAATGCACAGGTTTTTCACCAACCAGTTTTTGTAACGAAAGCTGGAGAAGGTCCTCAGTCTCTACTTGAGCGAAGCGTCTAGAGACTGAGGTAGCAGAAATGCAGACTTACTTGTTCAGTAAGGGCTCAAAATGTGTGCTCGAGAGCCCTCATATAGACTTTGACGATTTTGAAAATGGGACAGCCCTAAACCCTCACGGACTTACCGTGAATGCGCTTCAAAGTCTGTGAGTGTGTGAGGGTGGAGATTGGGCCATAGTTTACCTGTGGAAGTGATTTTCCTCTCTGATCCAGCTGCCGTGGCCCTGCCCCGTGACGAGCAGCAGGTAGAGCAGTCCTATGAGGCACAGCACCAGGCCGATGAAGAGCAACTGTCTGAGGGAAGGTGTCAGGAGCCGGGGAAGAACCTGGGACGACAGGCTGAAATGCCATGGGGCTGGGAAAAGGCATGAAAAGCTGATCCTGCCAACAGATGTAAGAAAGGAGAGCCTGAGCAAAGTATGCCCTAAATACGTCACATAAATCAATCTTTACAAATCAATCTCCACAAATTACAGCAAACCCACCTTCCCATGATGCAGATTGTCTTCTACTTGTTGGTGTGAATCAAGAATCAGTCTGCTGAAGATGGGAGCTTTGGCTTGTTCCACGGCTCCATCCCGTTTTCCTCAATTGTCATCATGACCTTTTAGGGGTAAATGTCGGAAATTTTAACATTTGCAACTGCAAGGCAATTTTGGATGTCTTGTATGAGAAAGGCCCAACGTTGGACGCAGTGGTCAGACTAGTGAACATCACGTACTATTATTTCCTCGCTTCGTTTGACATATTCAAACTGTAAACAGAAAATAGCCAAATTGAAAGCACGCCGGAGAAACACTACTGTTCAAAATATAGGACGTAACGTTAGCTAACATTAGTGTTTTCAGACGTCTGTTGAGAGTGACTATCGTAACGTTACGTGTTTGGCTGTATGGTTTGACTTATTATTACTAACCGTCAGTGTCAACACAGTAAAGTTATATGTTCGCGACCTTTAAATTATTTCATACTTACTAATAAAGAAGTGAAAGTCCCCCGTTTTCTGGAAATACTGGCATTTCTGGGTAGCCAGATGCTAACCGCTGGCTAATGTTTAGCGAGTATGTGGCAGGTCTCTGGTGAGTGACGTGGTTGTCCCGACAGAAGTGCGTTTGGTTTTTCTCCCCGCGTCGCCCGCAGCAGCAGCAAAACAGCAAAACATGAGCGCCGCCCAACATTCTTCTTCTTCTTTTTCATTTAATAGCGGGTAGCAAGGAGGTTTAAGTTGCATTGCCGCCACCTACTGACTGAGATGTGTACCAGGAAAAAAAACACAAGTCCGGTTTCTCCGGTTTTACATCCATGGGTTTCTCCGTTTCTCGCAAGTAACCAAGGCTATGTTCACACTGCAGGCAAAGTGACTCAGATCTGATTTGTTCATACCTGTGTGAACAGCAAAAATCACATGGAATCTGATCTTTTCAATTCTGATTCGGGCCACTTTCACATGTGGTCCTAAATCAGACCTACAGATCTGGCATTTTGCAATGTGACCTCAGTGTGAACAGTCATATCAGAATTAATATAACTTTTAACATAACTCACAAACTCACCTGCCCCTGTTGCCAGCAAATACAACCCAACTCCTCCTCGCTTCCTCAGGGACATGGGTGAGCTCAACTGTGTGTCTTGCTGCAAAAGTCTTGTGGAAAAGCGCTGACAGATGTAATTAAAAGTAGCCCACGACATCTGGACATTTTTGGATGAAATCTGTTTCAGTGAAGTCATTCACGTCACGATCCCACCACTCCTGGCTCCGACTCTGCAAACACACCTCCGTACAGAAGTAACGTTGGCAGCCATTGCCCCAGAAATAGACATAATCAAAACTTTGTCTCTCTTTCTCCTCACCCTCATTATCGTCTGCTCACAAATTCGCTGGCTTCCACTGCTCATCAGCTTATATGAAACCGTAAACGCTGGCGTCAGCGGCCTCCAGGTTTACTTCCGTACGACAGCGTGCTGCGTGTGACGTCTCTGTTGTTCTTTTGCGTATGCACATCAGTTCAGGACCATGACCTGTTCACAGTTCATGTCTGATCTGGGCCACATTTAAAAAATAATGTGAACAGCCAAACAACACAAATCCGAATTGAGCGCTAAGGCTTGCAGTGTAAACGCCTAAATAAATGTCTGTAGATTAGCTAAAGACATTTGTCAGACTTTGTTCTTTAAGTCTTCCTGAGGAGCCTCCTTGGTGTTTCTGTTTCCATGAAGTATGTTTGGCTCTGTCATGAATCATCATACATTTTATTGATATTTATCTTGTTTCTTCTATGGTTCTCACTGTTACCATTTACATTCACTCGTTACTAAAATTACTAAAATACCATTCAAATAGCAATCTGGGTACCTTCTGTTCAGTCCATATGAAATTTGAAATCAACATTGAAAACAAAATGAGTCCTCAGATCTATTTCTTAAAAATTCTGAGGTGATTTTCTTACTGAAAGGACATAATACATACCACTACTTCACACATACAATAGGCTACATGTTGCCTGTTCAATTCACCTGAGAAAAATATGATAGTGAAAAGATTTATTTAAAACACAATGGAAAAGATACAGTTCGTAATTCATCGAAGGCACTACAGGAATAACATGTTTTGATTTGAGACAAATATTAAGGACATATTGCAATCTGTCAGTGCAAAATCAATTTGTGTCTGTAGGACTTTAGTTACAAAGATAACAAAAAGTTATAGAGTTATAGTCATACAAACTGAGATACTAATGTAAATGACATTGTAACAAGTGTGCATTGTATTTTTTATTTGAATAATTTAAAGCATTATTCATTCACTTTGGGAGCTGCCCATCCCTTCACTACGACCAGACAACTTGGACGTTACTGAAAGTCTCGCAGTCCAACTTCTCGTGCTGACTGATTTGCCAACAGTAACTCACATCTACATACTTGAGTCTCTTGCTCCGTTGCATTATACTTTTCACTGTTATCATCTTCACATCAGTCCGCTGCAGGTCAATGCATTGTATCCGTCCAAGTGGCATGGCAGGCGAGTCTGTTGTGAAATCTGGAAAGAGATACAGGTCCAAGTCCAACACGAGGAGTACATCCTGCAAGACGCAGTTCAGGGGGCAAGGCAGGGAGACCAGTGAGAGCTTCTCCAGTAATGGAGAACCAGTCAGGAGACACTTGAGCGCCCTCCTCAGGGACATCCAGGACATGGCAGGCTTCATTTGGCTGTGCTCATAGGAGAAACTACAGAGAGACACACAAAGAAGACTATTACTTTAATAGGAACTAGTAATAATAATAGGTAGTTTTAACCTACAGACCTTTATCAAATTATGATTTCAAAATAAATTACATTTAAGCTGCTAATTATATAATAAAGATGCATAGAGCCCCATGGATGACGTCAACCCGGAAGTTAGCATTGCCATGGGTTCCCTCGTCAAAAAGCCTATGGGATTTTTGCATTGGATTCTGGATCATTGCAGAAAATAAGCTCTGTGATGAACACACGTTTATGCAGCCCTGCTACCATCCGAAATCACATACTATGCACTGCATACTCAATATGTATACTATAGTTGGACACGTAACCATGGTAACTCATGTCAACCTCAGCTCTATACCGTCGCCGCCAGACAATGCTTAAATTACTGGAAAAGGTAAGCAGCTGGTCCAACATTCGCAGGTGACAAAATCACAGATTTTTAATGAGTAGAAATGTAAATTGAAGCGTTATTGACGTTACAGAGCTGCCTTGGTTGCTGTCCGTTTGTCTGTTATGAACCTTGTCATCACTACCGCATTGCAGTGTGGGATATTTATGCCACCGTAGTGTCCAGTGTTGCATGCTGTAATATTTCACCGGAAATAGTAACCACATCATGTACTATTGGTTTCATACGAAGGTTTCGGACATACAAAAAAATCTCATACTGTTTCAGTGTACTAAATCGCATGTTAGCATGGAATTTCGGACGCAGCCCTAGTGTGCCTCAACAGTAGCCTTACTTGAGTGTGAGAGAGCAGAGGTTAGGCAGCTGTGGAAGATCCCGCTGCTCGTCCCTGTCCTCTTCTTCCTGTGGGGTGGTGGGAGGCTCGGCAGAGATGAGCAGGTCCCGGAGTCTGGGACAGGCCGCGATGACCTCCAGTAGAGGGCTGTGCGGGCTGGTTTTCACCCCCTCCAGGGTGAGAGAGACCAAAGAGGAGCCTGCAACTTGCAATGCAGGAAGGAGATCCACCAGAGGGCCGGGGTAGTGTACTGAGAGGCTCCGCAGCTGGCCGGACCATGTCTGGAGGCCCGCAGCCAACACAGACCCCTGGCTTCTTCCTCTAGTATCTTCATAATCATCAATGTTCACAGATATGGAGTAGATGTTCGGACATGCGTGACTTAAACTGTCCAGAGAGTCACATGATAAGCCCTTGATGTCCTTCAGGCGCAGGATCAGGCGTTCATCACCGGACATAACTCTTCCTCTGCTTTTTTCCTCTGCTTGGTTCTGAGAGGAACTTGGCCCTTCATCTCTACTTGCATCTTCCTCGCTCTCGCTACCATACCCCTCCCACAGTATCCTCTCCTCCTCCTCTTCATCTGCTCCTTCTCTCTTTTTCCTCCAGCTGTCCATGCCCTGCCTGTGGCTCCGCTCCCTCCACACCTCCTCCAGCCTGGGAACTCCTTCTCTGTCCGTGAGCTCACATGTGTGGCCAAAATGTCTGTGCTGGATAAGATGGCAGGCCTCCGCAAGGCCCTCCAACGCCGCTCTCTCCAGGCCGGGCAGGGAGAGGAGGAGGTAGGCTGTTGCCGCCACAGGGTCTCCCTCTTGTTCCCCAAACCCAATATCCAGAGCCAGCAGGCTGCTGAGGGGGAGAGGAGACAGGGGCGCAGAGCAAGAAGAGGAAATAAAAGATTGGGATGCAGAGGTGGGACAAGGTGACCTAGAAGGACAGCCAGAGGACGGAAAGGAAGCCCCGCCTCCAAGAGGAAGCAGTGCAGCAGGGGAAAGGAACTGACAGTGGGATACATCCAGATGGCGCAGCAAACGACAGCGGTGGGCAATCGTCCTGATCACACATCTGTCACAAGGTGTACCAGCCAGAGAGAGCGAGCGCAGGGCAGGTAGACAGCAGAGGGTTTCAGACAGGACCTTTGAGGGAAGCTTCTGGACTCCAGATAGGTCCAGACTCCACAGACCCTGAAACAAAAAGAAGGAAATATAAAGATATTAGTCTCGCGTAGCCAGACCTATCTGGATTGAATGCACTTTTCACTCCTGGATAGTGAAGTACTGGATTGTATTTCCTTAAACCAATCACAATCATCCTGGGTGGTGCCACGCCCCAACGGTGCATCTGCAAAATAGTGTCGGAAGGGAACCCGCTTGACTTGGCAAAAATTAAATATAATATTCATAAGTATTGTTTAATTAGTATATAATCCCATCAAAATGAGAATTATTTGTTGTTTTTAGTACCTTAGAATGAGCTGTTTTTATCTACATGGGGAGCGGGTCTACCTCCATGGAGGCGGCCATCTTGCAGCTACAGTAGCCCAGAAAGGACAAAACTGTCTCTAGAACAGGCCTTTCACATTTTTTTCATTTAGTGGGCGCCTGCTGGAAATGCACCGGTAGGAAAACATAGAAGAAGAGAGTGTTTGTTTTTGCCCACCAACATTTTGTTTGTGAGTAGTAGTGAGAAGTTTTCAACCAAAATCTTTTCAATTAGCTTCTTGTCCCTGGAGGCCACCGTAGCTTGTACATTTCGCCGAAAGGGAGGGGTGAGCGGGATAGTGTTTCAATCGGTTTCACTATAGAACCTCACCACTAAAAACGACATAGTCTCATATTTAGCATTTCCTCAGCTGTAGTAATCTGCTAAACTGTGGGAAACACTGACAAGATTCAAACCAGTGAGTTAACAACATAAAAAGTCAGACATATTTCTCTCTTGAAATAACTGATCCAGCATCTGTGCAGCTGACTCCATCTGACCTGGCAACGTGCAGCAATGTGGGCACAGAGGGCAGAGGTGACCAGACTAGGACACCTTTCCAGAGACAGGCCACGGAGTTGGGGTACCAGCAGGAGGTGGAGGGCCGCCCGGGACATCTGCTTTCTGGTGCACAGCAGCCACGTCAGCTCCTCGACCAGCTCCCCCGCTATATGGAGAGTAACAGATAGAAAGAGAGACAGACGGGGAGATATTAGAGCAGGATTAGAATGAGTTGTAGAACACACATGTGAAAGGACATGAGGAAGTAGTTTAAGAAACACATCTGCAGCTCCTTATTCAACCTCTGACTCTACACAAGACTAAATAAATAATTCCTGTTATAGGTAGACTTTAATTTTCATTTATACCTACAGAAACTTCCTAAGTCTGAAATCTTATCTTATCGTACTTAAGGATGACATTTAGGATTTTTGGTATTAAAAGTAATTAAAATTAAATAATTGAATTAAACTAATAAATACATTTTAATTTTGTCCTGGGCTGTATTTCTCTCGTCTTATTTTGTCTTTTTTTGGCCATGATAGCAGTGACAAGTGAGAGGCGTTGATATTATCATTTGTCCATCTCCGATTGAAGAATCCAATTTACAGTTATAGTTAGGATTTCTATAGTTAGGAAGTTAAGATAAGGTAGGAGGTTTGAGATAAGATAGGACACAAATGAGTTTAGGAATTGCTTCTGTAATAGGAAGATATGATTATTTCTATCTTTGAAACTTAAGTTAAGGTAGGACAAGCAGTTAGGATGTTTTTCTGTAATGAGGCCCCCAGAAATTCTGCTATATTGCTAAAGTCCACATGGTGAAAGGTTACCTGCAAGATAGGGATACCGTATAGGCCTAGTTGTCTGTTAAATCAGCCCTCACACACAGACTCACGCAGTAAGTTGAAAGGCCCCATGATGTATCTGAATGAATAATGATCCAGGTAGTTATCGGCATAGTCCTTGGCCCACACGTTCTTCATGTTGTCTGCAAGGCTCAGCAGACACAGCCGTGTCAACGAAAGGACAGAGCCATCTTCATCTGAATTCCTGCAGCTTCCCCTCGTCCTCTTCCTCCGCCCAGGCCGAGCCTTCGCCCCACCACATTCACCTGAAGCCCGAAACAGAGGCATTGCCAGACAGGAAGTGGATGCTGAATCTGTGTGATGGGGAGGCTTCTCCTCGCTGCTGGAGGGCTGAAGGGATTAACAGATATCGTAAGAAAAAAAAGGTAGAAAAAAACAACAACTAGATATTGCTTTGTTTTAAAGGTCCCATATATTCTAAAAAGTGAGATTTCCATAAATTATTATAAAGCTGGTCTCTGTGCTATATAAATACTGTGAAAGTATCAAAGCACTCAGTCCACAGAGAAATGCACACAGCCCATTTTCAGAAACTGTACAAGCCATCAGGACTTCTGTGCAGTTGTGGTGTCACAACTATGCTACCTATAGGTAGAAAGTGCTGCTACAGTGCCGTTAGTCATTCCCCGGCTGCAATGACGGTGCAGAGCGCAGATGCAGAAGACCCGGAAACACTGATCAATCAGAGTAGACTGTTTATTGCATGTAAACATGTTCTAGTAGAAACCCAAAATACAAATATGAACCTGAAAATGAGCATAATATGGGATCTTTAAGGCTTATAAAGGGTCAAAATTGCTTTGCTTTAAAAAGGGACACAAGCCAAAAAGTCATCATTAAATATTATGTAGGCTAATTTATGGTGTTAACAGTTAACAACTATTCATAACTACCCAATTCAGCAAAGCCCAGAGACAGAGAGCGAAAGGAAGATATAAGTTAACATGTAGCCTACAATAAAGAGGAATAAATAATTTATATTACATTTAGACCTACCTGCCAAATCACTTAGATGTTGTTACGTCCAATAATCCAATAAGAAAGAAGCCAGGGATGTAAAGAAAAAAGTAATGCGACAACCGTTGCTCTACGAGTTTACTAGACTCACAACGACACTTCCTGACTGTATCGAATATGGGTTTTACAGCCCTGAGTTTGGTCTCTCAGGCACAACTTCCAAGCTGCCGCAGACCCTACCGACCACGCCCACTGGTGAACTGTGTTGTGATTGGCTAGTAGTACCTCGACGTGTCCTGTGATTGGAAGTAAGTTTTCGCTCCAGACCGAGGATGTTTACCCGGCAAATGTCACGCCGGCTTTCTGGTGCTCCAAAAGGACATTTTTCCGAGTGTCTCCACGGTGGCGGGCCGACTGAGGAAGGGGAGTTTTACCCGAGCATGGGGTAACTTCTCTGGGCTGGATTTGGGCGAATTGTGGGACGGCTTTCTGGAGGTTCTGGAGTTCCAAAATGACATGTTTTCCCCGGGATTTTTTTTCCAGTGTCTCCCCGGTGGCGGGCCGGCTGAGGAAGGGGAGTTTTACCCGAGCGTGGATAAACTTCTCTGGGTGGATTTGGGCAAATTTTGGGCTGGGTTTCTGGAGGTTCTGGAGATGAAAAATGATACGCTTTCCCGGGCTTTCCCCCCCAGTGTCTGCCCGGTTGAGGGCCGGCTGAGGAAGGGGAGTTTTACCCGAGTGTGGATAAACTTCTCTGGGTGGATTTGGGCGAATTGTGGGCTGGGTTTCTGGAGGTTCTGGAGATGAAAAATGATACGCTTTCCCGGGCTTTTCCCCCCAGTGTCTGCCCGGTTGAGGGCCGGCTGAGGAAGGGGAGTTTTACACGAGCATGGGAAAACATCCCTGGGGTGGATTTGGTCGAATTTTGGGCTAGGTTTCTGGAGAGTCTGGAGCTCCAAATTGACACTTTTTCCCGGGGTATTTTGAGATTGTGTCTCCCCGGTGGTGGGCCGGCTCCAGCAGGTCGGAGCTCAGAGGTGGCGGGGGCCGTAGTGAGAATGGGTCCGGTTGTAGTCCAGCAGCGGGTGGGTGAAGGAGAACTGGCCGGGCGGCTCGGTTTAGTTCGGGCAGCCGGTTAGGGAAGTGCCGGCATATGTGGAGACAAAGACTCAGGGAGGGCGGAGTGGGAATGGGGCCGGCGGGGCGGAAGGCTGCGGCAGGCTGTGCGAGCCAGACCTAACCTTATGGGTTCTGGAGCTCCAAATTGACACGTTTTTTTCCCTCCAGGCTTTCCCCCGATGTAGTAGCCTATGGATCCGGCCCAGTTGATGTACCAAATAGCGACAGAACAGCGGCTTTTATTGAACACTGAAATGCAAAAATAAAGAACCTACATACGCGCTCAGCCAATCAGACACCGAGTAGGAGGGACAAGCCTTTGTCATCCTAGGAAAAAAAATATTGTCCACCGGGGACCAGCCGGAGCAGCTGTGTGTACAGATGGGCGTGTTTTGTAGTAGGCGTGGTTTGGCCTTGAACTCCAACCAATCCTAAATCAGCCACACATAATCATGATATGAATATAATTGCTGAAGTGGCCACAATGCCATAATGTCTTCCTGAAAGATATTACTTAGGGTATAAAGCATAAAGTCCTGCTGAACTTGGAGCTATGTTCAAGATATGCAAATTCAAAAACGTTTCACAAACACACTTAACAGGTTGTTCAATTAATTAAGCAATTAATCAGTGCTTTTTCTGCATTCCTTTTCCACACTATAATGTTATATGATGTGGCCTACAGATATAAGATGACATTCAAATCTGAGAATTCTTTCTGCGATTCCCTAAAGTGGTACTTAAATGAAATGACATAAATAATTTTCTCACTTACCTCTTCGGGTATCAAACCACGCCAACAGCTTTGGTTTTATGTTTTAATCAAAACAAAAAATAACAGACTTGGTTATCATCCCACCCCCTACTACACCCCCCTATTTTGATATTTGGAAAACAAACAAAATTACTTTTAACTGCCACGTGATTATTATGCTCAATAATTTTGTTGGGTAGTTTTGGTAGGTATATTTTCCACACATTGGGGCTAACATTGTGTATATTATAAATAAATAAATACATGAATATATAAACATTGAAATAAAGTTTTGGATTAAGATATTTTAAAATATATGTTAAATGGTATTTAATGTAGCCTACATTAAATTATGTTTAACATATTTTAAAATATTTTCATCATGTAGGCAGTTGATCTTTACCCTTCTATCTGGGCCCCCTGGCATGTGCCTAGAATGCTTGTGCATAGGCCTGATAACATGTCTTGTTTTAACCCATAAATACACTGAAAATTGGATTGGAGGTATGAAGTGCAGCCCCTAGTGGCAGAGACTGGCGTGACTTCTCCTCGGTGTTTGAAATGCAGGAGAGGCCTTGATGTCAGTGGGACATGACAAGCCATTTTCATGTCTTTCTTCTGCCACCTCACCTTCTCAACTGTCTGACCCAGATGGTGGAGATAACACACACACACACACACACACACACTTGCACACACTTGCACACACAATCAAAACAGACTTGGTGGTATTGTTTATTTCATTCTTCCATGATGTGACATATCAAAGAGTACGAAGAGTACCTTTAACATATAAATAACATTTGGTGTCTGAGAGTGATATGTTGTGATAAAAATGGGCTATATTTCAATAAAAAAGTAAACTTGTCTTAAATACATCCTCAAGACAAACAGATATTCAGCAATCAGTCAATTTAATTTCCCTTCATTTTCGAACATTCATAAGACAGTTTGTAATGGCAATATAAATACATAAGTACATTTAATTAATTATTTATTTATTTTTAAATCAGCAATCTCAGTAGTAAGGATTTAATGATGAGTAAATCTAAGTTTAGTATGACAAAACTATACAAAAAAGTTAAACTGATTCTGATAATAACGCACCAGGTTAAGTGTAATTTTACTTTCCACTGAGTCAAATCAGGATGTGGATTTCAAGGTAAAGTATTAGCACCGCTAAATGTGAAAATAATATTTTTTTATTATTATTGTTGTTGTTTTAAACACCTGAGTGGAGTGTACAGCGTAAAAACTGAGGGAGCTATGATTGCAACTCAAGTCGATCCCAGTCTTCTGATCACGCAGCATTTTCTCGCTACAAAAAGCATGAAAGCATGAAAATGAGATCACCAACCCTCTGAAGATAATCAGGTCAGACACTGCAGCTACACCGAGCAGCTTTAACAAAGTCCATACGTTAATATGTCACTTAACTTTACACACAATTGTCCAGTTTACATTTCTTGAGGCAACACAATGTGTATCAACACGCAACGGAAAGTGTGTTGTATTAAAGCACGCGGCCATCGGTAGTACTTAGTAGTATATTAGTTAGTTTAAACATGGGTGGATTATGAGACAATGGCCCCTGGGCACTGACATGCAAAAGGCCCCATCATCTCTCCTATATCGAGCAAGACACACATATTTTATAGCTGTTTAGCCTCTTCTTTGTTGTTACTCATTTCTCTGTGGTTTTGTCTCTTTGTGGTAATTTTGTGCCACTTTGTAGATGTTTTGGTCTTTTTGTGGTTTGTTTTCTGTGGTTGTTTTGTCCTTTTTTGGTCTTTTTGTGACTCTTTGTAGTCCAGGCGATTCTGATGTTGTCACATGATGGATTGCGCTGATATGAGTGCCTATCATCCTGATACATATGGCTCAGCAGGGGCCCTGCATGTGTAGTCATGTGTAGTTTCTTTGTGTACATGAACATAAAAAGGAACTTATTAATCTGCAAAGGGCTGGTGCATGAATATGTTTTAGTGTGCAAAAATGACGAACAAGTGTAATAAGTCCCTTATTTCCTGTTTTAAAGCCTAGTAATTACCCTTAAAGACTTAAAGGACAGACTGAATTCCAGCTCAGCTGACCACAGTCTTGAATGACCCTCATTGAACCTCATACATAGCACATCGCCGATTCTGTCCTCTGGATTTAACATGGTGATAATTCATTTCCTACTTATTTGCTTTGGGTGCAGCAGTGCAGTTCGTGCAACAGTAGGGCATTTCCAACTGATCTTGTGCTGCACATATTGTATCTCTCAGATGAACATGTATTTTGGTAGTTAAGCTGACTGGCGGTGTTAGGGCCTTGAGACGAGCAAGATGAGTGTCTACTCTGTGAATGGAACCACCTGCCTCCCAGCCACAAACACCTCGACTATGTTACGATCATCGCCTGTCAAACAGGAAGTAACAGAGAGAAACATAAAGTAAATGGTGAATGGCACATTAAAAGTTCAACACATTCTCATAAATACATGGCCCGGTCATGTGATCGACATGTCATTAATGCCGCAATTAATGTTGTGAAACGGGAATAATTCAGTAGGTTTAGACAACAACAACACATTGTTAGGTTTAGGAAACAAAACAAGCTGGTATGGTTAGTAAAAAAATGTAAATGTAAAAAAACTGGGATTGCAATAAAATCGCATTAAAAATCCTGCTACCTACTTCCGGTTTAGGTATATGTTCCGGTCATGTGATAGACACGTCACTAACATCGTGATTAATGTTGTGAAACAGGACTAATTTGGTAGGTTTTAGGCTACGAAAATACTTAGTTAGGTTTAGGCAAAACAACTTGGTATAGTTAGTAAAAAACCCACAGGGATTGGCATTAAGATCCCTATTTCCTACTTCGGGTTTAAATACATGTGACGGTCGCGTGATACACACGGACTCAAACTTCAGTCTCCTGGGTGAAAGTCTTGTGTGTGGCCTCGCGTCTCAAAATGATGTGGTATGTGTACGAATTACAGTGCATTACTTTTTGTATCATTGCTACGAACAGGGAATGAGATCAGCCTGAAAAGTTTGGACGAATAAACAGAAATTGACGCTTACCCAAATTCAAGAACTTTTCCAAAAGAATCTGAAATTGAAGAGATGATAAATGACCATGAAATCAAACATTGTGTGCAAATATGTACAAACAGACTAATATTTAGCTCCACTACCAACCTTTGGTCCCTCGCACTGGATCAGGTCGATGGGTCCACCAGGAGCAGCTACGTTCACCCTCAGGGCATCGAAGTCTTTGCCCACTTCAAAGTTCCCTGTCTGGTCATCCAGGGACAAAGCTACAAACAATGAAAGAAGCTGTTGTATTCTCTGCTGTACAATTGCAATCAGTCATCATCAAAAATATCTTGTTCCCACATGTGTGTTGAATCAGGCACTTCTGCTGCAGGGTGACTAACGTAGGGTGGACAAAGACACTTCAGCAAGACTTAAGACTAACAAAGAGACAGAACACGTCATCTTTTCATTGTAATTTTTACACAATGCAACCTGTGTTTACCTTGGCTGCCTCCCAGTGTGGCCAGTCTGAACACCTCCTCAAAGGTGAGCGTGTCGTATTCTGGGTTCTGGATGGTCAAGACTTTGGATGTTTCCAGAGCTCTCCTCACGGCATCCAGCATAGAGGCCGAGTAGCCCCCCGCCACGTCTGACACCACAAAAACAGACCGGATGAGTCAAATGAATACAAGCATGCATGCAGACACAGACACAAGCATTCACAAACACACACTGTGGATAGGAAAAAGTAGCATTTCAAATTTCTAGATTTCTGCTGCCCCGAGGCATGAATTTTAAAGGCTCCGCTGATTTCAACTTTCAATTCAAGATTTATAGCTGCAAAATCTAAATCCAAATTGATCAGCTGATGGTCAGCTGACCTGCATGCCAAATCTCTCTGCTGATTGCACTAAAAACACTAAAAATGATAAACCGCTGTAAAACTAGATAGGCAACCAGATGTAACAATGTCTTTCAAAGTCTGAGACTATGGGCCTCCTCTCAGACAAAAGCCCCCCCACCCCACCCCCTTTAAGTTTGCTTGCTTAGTTTCGCTCAATTCCTGGATGCCTATGGGATCATGACTATGTTATTTGTTCCCATCAACACACAATTGAGCCAAGATAGCCTAATACTGCTGTTTGACAGAACTTTAGACTACACCAAATACATAAAAAAGGTCTGTCCTGAGGCATTTATTAGTGCATGACTGTGGGAAAGTGGGAAAAACAGTAAAAATCCCCAAAACTATACCTCTGAACTATCTCTTTAACCAAATCACACACATTTAGACTACCATATTTCCTCAAATAGGAAAAAATAAGGATGGATAAACTAACTCCCGGTGGCTGTCAAATCTGCATGCCAACTAAACATAATATATATTTCCATGGCTTTGAAT